>OU452319.1:0-35000 GCA_911728475.2 Pterostichus madidus
GACAACTCAAAATACAATGTAAGGTGGCTGAACAGAAGTAAATTCCAGCAAAGACTTCGAAATTTATTGATTAAAATAAAAAAAAATTGTTGAACAAAAGGGAGATGCTTCTCAACAGCTACAAGATCCGGAGTGGTTGTGTGAAAAAATAAAAATGTGGGTGACATGATTAGCAGTATTGTCGCATAAAAATATAAATTTTTGGCAAATGCTGAGGATCTGAAAGAAAAAAAATAGATCTTTTTGTAAATTTGCAAGATCATTTGCAAAATATTCTGTTTTGTATTTGATAGCGCGAAATATGTGTCTGAAATTGTTAATGTTGTGGATGGGCTTGAGAGTAAAATCAATAATTTAAAAGAAAATTGAAGATATTGTTTAATATATTTCTTGTTCATTTAATGTTGATTTAGAGTCCAATCAAATCGCAAGTAATATCGCTAAAAAAATTTCACATGGAAATGATATTATTTGTAAATTAAATAACTACATTGGCAAATGATATCTTTCTAAAAGCCTAATCACCAGAAAAAGACTTTTTTAAATATTTTTGCTCATAAAAGTATCCAAATGTAAAGAAAAAGCAATGAATTTTTAAATTCTTGTTTCGGTTCCATGTAGCCTTGTGAATCGGTCTTTTCATATTTAATACAAACAAGAACAAAACATCGTTCTATTCTTACAGACTTGCAAACAGTCTTTGGCTTTATTTCAGTAGGTTCCCACTTTTAAAAGCTTGATAGATAACATGAAGGCACAAACTTCACATTGATTTGTATTTCATATAAATGTAAAAAAAATACTTTTTCCTACAACTGTGCGATTTCTTTGTTATTACGTAACTATTATTGCCTTGGTTACGTATGGAAAGTAGATGAATGCAGACCAAGTGCGTTTCCGAAAGCAAAGAAACACAAAGTGCGGAAAGTGCTTCATTACGTTAAGTTTTTTTTAGAGCGGTTTAAATTTCGTGCCAAGCGCGTAATTCATATTTTGACCACAGACGCGTATGGAAGAAGAAGATACGGTGAACCAGCGCTAGTAAATATGCAGTAGTATATTTTGACGTTTATAAACGTAACCTTAATTTGCAGTATATCTAATCTGTAGACAACTAATAAAAAGAACCGAACAAAGTAAAATATATCGATAAATGGTTTTATTTAAAGAGTAAATGAAATACATCCTATTTATTGTTTGTGTATATTATTAATACTGTTGTTACAGTTGCTTATATTGACATAATGTAAAGTGGAAACTTTTGTGTCTAAAGAAACATTGATTTTTTCCGTACCTGTTCATATTATTAACAGTATTATTATTGGTAACAATTTCGGAAGCTTCAGAAGTACCAGCAGCAGGTTGATTGTCATTGTCGAAAATAGATCCAACATAGTATGATCCGGAGCTTCAATTATCTTTGGAGGTGTTAATGATAAAGAAGAATCACTCACTATACTATTCCAATCAAGATGATTTTGAAGAAATTATTTTGACGTTAGTAAAATATTTTGAAATAACGTAGAACAATGTGCACGCAATCAACAAACAAACCATAGCAACGCCGGAAAACATCGTTCTCGTGTAATATTAAAATTTTATAAATTTGGATAATATTTTAGTGATTTCCTAAATCGCACAGTTGTAGGAAAAATGTTGTTTATAACACGTGCAAGCCTCGTGCGTTAAATTCTGCACTTGCACGTAACGAGCCTTTTTCGGCACTTGTTATAAAAATAACTATTCATCGTATTCAATTTCAAAATTAATAAACAATATTTTTCATTATACGTTGCTTCACTTTTTTATCCATATGCAATAAATTTAGAGAATGGAAAATTGCGGCCAATTTTCAAGTAAAAGAGTCGATCGTAAATTAAGTTAGCCATCCCTGTTCTATAGTATAGTAAATTTTTATTTAATTTGATCGTGGAACTTTGAAGAAAAAAAATTCGAAAGTACGCTTCAAACTAGACGTTTTCGTGTATCTTTGTTTTCTCTCAAAAGTCACACAATCAAATTAGATAAAAACAGGCGGTCAGGCCCACATGTTAGGCTCCGCGGGCACTGAAATAGAATTAACCTCTATAAGACAATTGACACAATATAAATCGAATTATTACAGATCTAAAATTTTCAATTCTGGACGTCTGTCCTTCTAAAAACCTTTTAATTGATACCAAACACAATAGGTTTTCATGAACTTTCACTAACACAATTGTCGATCAAATAACATTCAATTTTATACGCGAGCCTTCAAAAGACTTTTCATTTGATACCAAACACGATAAATTTTGAAGTACTTTCACCGAAACAATTGCCAATCGAAAAAATCTAATTTTGCACTCGAGCCCATCAAAAGACTTTTCATTTGATATCAAACACCATAGATTTTGAAGCATTTTCACTCAAACAATTGCTGATCGAAAAAAATCCATATCTGCTCGTAAGCCCTTCAAAAGACCTTTATCAAACACGATAGATTTTGAAGCATTGTCACTAAAACAATTGCCGATCGAAAAATATTTCAATTCTACACGCGAGCCCTTCAAAAAAAACTTTCATGTTTGTTATACCGAACATGATAGGTTTTGATGTACTTCACTAAAACATATGCTGATTGAAAAAATCTCAATTCTGCACTTGTGACATTCAACAGGACATTCAATATTATACCATATACCAGAGGTGGCCAACTTTATTTGGTATGCGATCGATGTCTTTTCTTAAATATGTGTCGTGATCTACCATTTCCTAAATTTAATTGCAATGGTTAAAAAATCTGGTGTGGTCACCACGCGACTTTATTATACACAGCATATTTAATATTTAGAATATAGATAATTGAAATTGATATAGAAAATTATTTACTATTTGATCAATGAAATTGATAGCATCAAAAACGCTGAATTGAACACTTATGACTTGCTTCTTGCGTTTGTCAATTATTATTTGACATTTAAATATTAAGCATGTTTATGTTTTTTGTTTCTATTGCTACTATGATTATTGGAATGTATTATTAAATATATAAATTAGTTTTTCTCAAAATTTTTGCTAACATCTTTTATTTGAAACTTTTTTTCGTAACTGATTCCATTTTTTAAATAAATGGAATTTATTGTTTTGCGTGTCCAGTAAACTTCCTCTTCCGGTTTTTCAATTTCATTCAAAATCAACTCAGCACTTCGTATTTTCATGAAACTTATAATTACCAAGTTTCGTTAACAAATGTTATCTCGTTCTTGAGATATTACACACACATACACACACACACACACACACACACATACACACACACACACACACATACACACACACACACACACACACAAGTAAAAAGTGATGCAACATCCAATAAAAAATTATATTTATTTATTTTGAACTTAAATACAACTTTTATATTTATATGAAATACAAAATTCAATCAATATGAAGTCTGTGCTTTCTTATCATCTAACAAGCGTTCAAAATCGGGAGCATAGTATGATAAAGCAAAAAGTAAAGAATCTTCTGCATGCAAGTAGAACGATATTTTGTTTTTGTTAGTTTTAAATACAAAAAGGTCGATGCAAACAGATATGTGGAATTTTATAGTAGTTTTCTTATGCATTTGGATACTTTTCTGGGTAAATATATTTCCAAAAGTTTTGTCTGGTGATCTAGCTCTTAGAAAGATATCATTTCACAATGTAATTATTTCATTTTCAAGTAATATTTTTTCCATGTGAAGAATTGCCGCGATTTTACTTGCGATTTGCTTCGAATCTAAGTCGACATTAAATGAATAAGAAATGTTATGGAAAATAGCTTCTATTTAAAAAAAAATTACTGAATCTAGTTTCAAAACCATCCACCTTAACCTTTAACAAATATTGATATTTCACATTTTCCATTGTAATTCCAAATTTAGATCACTTAATTTACCGATAAAAACTGCCAAAAAAAGACAGATCACAGAAGTACTTCGGATCTTGTAGCTGTTGACAATCATCTCTCTTTTGTTCAACAATTTTTTTAATTTCATTCAATTAATTTCGAAACCTCTGTTCCGTTTACTTCGGCTCAGCCACCTCACATTGTATTTTGAAAAGTCTTGTTTGGAGGAATTTTCTTTTGATTGAATTAACATTTTTGAAAGCTATTATTTATTATTGAAGTGGTAACTCAAAAAATCTGGAAATTCATCATCTTTTCGGCGCATTGCGATAAATCGGTTAAGATGCCCTATCATTGATTTAACTCCATCTATTATTATTGATACGATTTTAAACAGTGATAATTTAGTTTTTATAATAAAAATTTTAAACGCGTTAAATATTTTTTGACCCCTAGTTCTTCTTTTTAATGAAATCATATTCAACATTTCCACTCCAGTGGCAGTATCTTCGAAATCATATGAATAAAACCGAGCAATTGAGCTGTATCGCTAATGTCTGTTCCAGTTGTAAAGAAAAAGAAACGCATTTAGTGATATGTGCTTGTAACTGACCACTTACATTTTTACTCTTATTTTCGCACAGTATTTTGAGATAATTGCAAATCTTGAATAGTAATTTTAATTTCATTTTATTTTTAAAATTTTCAAAAAGCGAATCTGTTATTTCTAAAAATGCGTCTTTGTTGAATTGGCCATCGGAAAATGGTTTACAATTTTGTTTTGCAAAAAGGTGACACATTTTAAATGATGCTACAGTTACTGCTTTAGATTTGAAATTAGGTTTTATGATTAAATCTTGTGCAGATAATCTAGTTTTTTTGTTCTTTTAATTAATTTTTTATTATTATTATTATTAAATGCACTGTCTTGAAATACCTTTCTAAATTTCCTTTTTGTGGTGTTGTGACAGGAGCATTGCAAATTAAACAGCAACATTATTTAAAAATTATAAAAAATAATAATCCAGTTCTCATTCTTGATGAAATTTATAAATTTTACTTTTTTCATCGTATTCATTTTTAATCAAAGCACTGTCAAAGTATTAAAAAGGTAAAATTCGCCACAAATATCGCACTCCGTTACAACTACAACGTAACTGCTACGTGTAACGTAACACGATGCGAATGAGGCGTTGATCTATCGCTATGATACTACATTATAAGTTAATTATGTTACAATATTATATAAAAATAAATTCAAGGAATAATAATAAGTTTTGTAAGTAATAACAAAAAAATATATATTTTGACTAATTTATTTTTATATTTAAAAGTCCTCGCGATCGACTTGTTGGTCGTCCTTGTGTTGTGGGAATCGAGTAGGGAAGGGTGGAGCATTCTAAACCAGCTTACTAGCCTACGAGGCTACGAGGCGTGGCTTATGCCGTCACAAAAGAGGTGAAGCTTATGATGTCACAGTCAATTAGAAAACGTAGCGTTATCAACGACGACGTCACACCCAATGAGCACGCTTAGCGTTATCAATAGGGTGGCGCATATGGAGGACACAACCAATAGTAATAGAAGTGTGACAGAGAGAGTAATAGTTTCATTCCTTTCTGTCTTTTGATCTAATGGATGGTGCGTAGAGTATTTGTAGTTAATCGTAGTAGTAAAAAGTAAAAATTAATTAGTAGTAAAAATAGTACAGGTGGAAAAATGTAGTAAAATAGTAGAGCATAGTAAATAAATGTGATGCGCGTAGGGATGAGGTAATATGAATTTTCGTGAGCATTTTCATAGCCATTTTCGAAGGCCACGTGCGTCTTCGTGTTAAAAAAATTTACGATGTGTTGACTGCGGCATAGCAAGGACTTTACTTGTGTTTGATTTGGTGTGACTATTAGGTATAGTAAAAGATAGTATTTGTAGCAAATTGTAGTAGTAAAGGTAAAATTAATTAGTAGTAAAAGTAATACAGATGAAAAAAGTTGTAAAATAGAGGAGTCTTGATATGGGGTTATAAGAATTTTAATTGGTGGACGGGGCATTTTCGGGGGTATTTTCATAGTCATTTTCGTGGGCCGTGAGTGTCTTCGTGTTAAAAAAATTAAGGATGCATCGACTGCGGCATAGAATAGACTTTACTTGTGTTTGATTTGGTGTAACTGTTAGGTATAGTAGAAGATAGTATTTGTAGTAAATTGTAGTAGAAAGGTAAAATTAATTACTAGTAAAAGTAATACAGGTGAAAAAAGTTGTAAAATAATGGAGTATATTAAACAAACAAATGTGATGCACGAGCGCGGTGGGACTAGGTAAGTGTATTGCGAATTTGAATTTAAATCTGAATCTGATAAGTTGTTTAACAAATAGTTTTAACTATAAATTTGCGTTTGTACGTGAGCAAAAGTTAAAATAAATTTGTGTTTGTACGTACGCGAAATTTAGGTTATGAAAAAAGTTAGGAGTAGTACAGGTAGAAAATTGTAAAATAGTAGAGTACAGTAAACAAACAAACGAGACGTGAACTCTTGATGGGGTATTTGTATAGGTATTAGCTTTGGTATTGGAATTTAAAATTTTAAAAGTGTGAATAAACAGTTTGCATTATGTATCGCACAAAGGAAGTTACTATCATTATTTGCGCGCAGAGTTATATTAGACACGGATGCACTAAGCGCGGCGATCCTTGGGTTTTTATCGCAGCAACTAATGCATCGGTAGACGGCATAAAGTTTATTCCGACAAATACAAACCTGAGTACAACTTTGTTCTTGCACGTATGAGTAATAATTTAAAAACAAAATTAATTAGTATTAAAAGTGGTTTATGTGAAAAGGTGTAAATTAGTAGAGTATAGTAAAGAAGTAAATGTGAGAAACGTGCAAAAATCGCTGTTTTATTCTATAAAATATACAAAAAATCAATATTATATAAATGTATATTAACTGCAAAACATACCAGTATTAATGTATAATACACCACAATTTTGACCTCGAATAGTTGATATTTCTATTCGTAAAACTGCATTGTTAACAAATCGCATGATTAACTTGTACAATGTTTTATGTACAACTAATACCAATATTGATATATTTTCTATGTCTTTAGCTGCGCTGAAGAACCAAGCAAAGCTGTGCTTTTATTATTAGTTTATTAGGTAATTTGTTTCACCTATACATGTACATATCTTGATTAATTTCTAATATGTATTGTTCTTAGTGCTACACTGTTATTGGGCTTTCGCCTGTTGTGTAGCCAAATACAAATAAACAAATAAACAAATCCTTAAAAATATTCGCGATTTCTACAATCTAGACGACTGTCAAATATAATTTTTCGATATCTCTAGAAAAATATTTTAATAGCATATTTGTACTTGCATGTTAACAATAAAAAATCAAACTATTTGTGTGTGTGTATTCGTTATGCATCAGGTTATAATGTAAGTTTATTATTACATAATGGGGTTACACATATAAATGTTGGAAATTTGTGATGAGTGCACAGAACTACTTAGAAACATTGTAAATATTTATTTGGAAGTACTTTAAGGGATCTTTCTGATTTTTTAGAGTTAAAAAAGAGCTTTCAAATTATTTTTTATATTTAAATCAAAACCATTTATTGAATAGAAATTTTCTTATAGCCATTAATATATACTTTAAGGAAAATAAAAAAAAAATCTCATATTTTCCTTTGCTAATTGCTCCAACGCGCGTGCTTAAAAATGATCCAAAAAATAAAAAAGCGCTCTGCGGTGCCCAAAATTGCTTCAAGTTGGTTCACCTTAAACAAAAAAAACAAACGGCATTTATAAATATATACTTATGTCTTCTTCGTCCGCTACGGAAAAGTTTGGAAAGGAAAAATTTTGCCGTTTGGATTTTTGTTTAAAATGAATCAACGAGGAGCAATCGCGGGCACCGCAGAGCGCTTTTTTATTTTTTGGATCATTTTTGGGCACACGCGTAGGACCTAATATGAAAGGAAATTATAGAGAATTTTTTTACTTTCTTAAGTATTGTAATTGTGAAAAAAAATCGTTGACGAGATTTTCGCGGAAATACTTATTTTGAGGTCCACTGAATCCGTTTTGATCATTTTCTCAATGATGTCTGTGTGTGTATGTGCGTGCTTGCGTGTGTGTATGCGCGTGTGCGCGTGTGTGCTTGCGTGAGTGCGCACGTGGGTGTGTGTGTGATGTGTGTCCGAGTGTGCAATATCTCATGAACGAGATAAGATTTGTTAACGCAACTTGGTAATTATAAGTTTCATGAAAATACGAAGAGCTGAGTTGATTTTGAATGAAATTGGAAAACCAGAAGAGAAAGTTTACTGGACACACAAAACAATAAATTCCATTTATTTCAAAAATGGAATCAGTTACGAAAAAAGTCTCAAATAAAAGATGTTAGCAAAAATATTTGGAACATAAAATGTTATTTACAATTTTTCTATAAATGCGTCTAATTTTGAGAAAAACTAATTTATATATTTAATAATATATTCCAATAATCATAGTAGCAGTAGAAACAAAAAACAAAAACATGTTTAACATTTATATGTCAAATAATAATTGTCAAACATAAGGAGCAAGTCATAAGTGTTCAATTCAGCGTTTTTGATGCTATATAAATTTCATTGAACAAATAGTAAGTAATTTTATATATCTATTTCTATTAATATAAGTTTATTTATAAAAACTTTTGTTAGGTAGTTGATTATTTGTAATGAAAATTAAAAAGAAATCAGTAAAATCCCGAAATTTATTAAAAAAACGATACAATCAAACTAAAAGGATGCAACAAATTTGATATTTTATGTTTCAAACAGATAAATGCTGAATTATTGAAAAAGTAAATTACATGTTTCATAATATTATATAACATTCATATATTCTAAATATTAAATATGTTGTGTATAAGACAGTCGTGTGGTGCCCACACCAGATTTTTTTATTTTGTGTTTGTTGGTAGTAGTTTTTTTATTCATTTATACCGAATATAGTTCTGTGTGGTCGTTAATTGGTGTTTTAAAATTATTGTCATTTATTGTTTAACTTTTAGTTACAAATTTAAGTATAAAGAGTGTTCAATTTAAGTGTGCTATCTCGAGAACTGTAAGATCTACAAGGTTGCTTAAATTAGCAAAGAAATATCATTTTGTAAGTCTATTACAAAATTATTAACAAACATTTTTCTCGATCAGTGGTTTTTCCAATTATGGGAAACAACTTTCTTATTTGAAATGAGAACATATTAAATCAAATAAATATAAATATATCATCACGCCTTCTACCCATTACTGGGTGTGGCACTCTGCCGAAGCAGTGCGGTGACCATCCGTTAAATTACGGCCCCCATAGATCTTAGTGATGAGGGAGCCACAGAGGTAGTTTTAAAATGGTGAAAATTGTTTGTCGCCTGTGGAAATCGAAACAGGGTTCTCAGGATCCACAGGCCGACTTGATACCACTGAGCTAGCTACCCCAATATTACAGTTAATATTTTGCGCAAAAGGGAATTTTATTCTGAATTCGACGAATACAAAGTTCACTACCCTCACATTACAACATTTTTGAGAGAAATGCATATTAAATTGACAATAATTTAATTTAAATCGCATGGGAAACAGCGTGGTATGAAAGGAAGGAAATAAATACCAAAATTAATTTATTGATATTTGATTTAATAATTAATTAATCAAACAAAAATATTATGGTTTGTTCATGTGTTTCTTTTATTCACAAAATGTCGATATTTTATTAAAACAAACATAAACTACAGTCCATTCGATGAGAGTATACAGTGTGGTTAGTTATTCAAAAGTTTCACAAAATTAAAGTGACTAGATCTCGTGGCCGACTTTGCTGGACATCCGCCGAAAAAGAAAAAAAAACATATTTCACGTATAAGTTAGAATTTTGCTTTCTAGCACTTATAGTTGTAAATTGTATTCGCCATGTTTATTTCGAGAACAATTAGCACTGTCATTCTCACCGTTTAACCAGCCAGTCAGAATACGTTCTATACAGTTGTAGTGTATTCTCCCATTGAACGAACTATATAAACAAAAGTTGTGTTTTTTAATACTGATGTATTTGAAAATTATACGCAGAATTTATAATATTCTAGAATAATGGTAAATGACATAATTATTATCTAGTTTAACGCTATAAGGAAAAAGTTTCTAAATACACGTTTTTAAGGTAATCTTCGTTAATGATTCTTGTAATTTACTGGCACTTTTAGTGAGTAATTCCTTCCATAATATTATCATAATTCTTAACTGAACTCTTAATTAAATAGTCATTTTTCTTTATGAACGGCACTTTTTTGTTCGTATTTGGAGACCGGCCTGCAAGAATTCTCGGCATTTATTTTCATTTCGCATCTTCCCAGGCAAGCTTCTTTATAACTTCCTTTATTCAGTCTTACTTTATACCTTATTTTGTTTTTCTGCTAGCTATTTCACATTGTTGCAAAGCAAACTTGAGCCTCACGGAAAATTTACAGAGATACTCTTCTTTATTTTTAAAATTGGTATATTTTGAAAATTTTCAAATGTGTACCATTTTTCGGTAATCATTTGGAGTGTTACGTGAAAGTTATTTGTTTTATTTCTCATGATAATCTGTTAATAACCACAAATCACAAATTAAACAATTTTATTTTGCGTATAGTTATTTGTGTAACAAGTTCATAAAGTCTCATTTTTATGTTCACCTTGGTATATAACTTTTATTTATTTATTTATTTATATTTGGGACGCCAAAAGAAGAACCCAATAATAGGCTTCCACAACATAAAAATTTTACAATATATAATAATAATGACGATAATTAATTTACAATAATGATAAACAAAAAAAATTATAAGTTTGAATTAGAATCAGAGCGGTTTAAAACTGTTTTAAATTGTGATACAGTTAAAAAGAAGAGATCTAACTGCTGATGGTTCCTATTATATGTTTCCATAATCCTGTTTTTGTAATTATTAGTATTGCATTTTGCAACATTAAACAGATTTTTATTCATTGTATTTATTTGTGGAACATTGAAATTAAAGTTGTTTAAAATATTAGGGCCGTCTATATGATTGTTTACAATTTTAAATAATAGGAGCATGTCAGCTGTTAGTCTTCTCTGTTCAAGAGACTGCAAATTTAATTCTTTTAATATGTTTTTGTAATTATAATTCGCAATGAAGAATTTATATTTTAACATATTTACAAATTTTTTTGCACACATTCTAGAAGAGTGATATTTTTAGTGTAAGTAGGATTCCATATCTGAGAAGAATATTCAACAATAGGACGTACTCAAGATTTGTACAATAATAAAAATGGTTCAATTGTAGTGAAATTTTTGCATGATCTGTAGATAAATCCTAATATTTTATATGCTCTATTAACAGTAGAATCAATATGTTCATTAGAGGTCGGCAAAAATATCCGAAATCCGAATCCGAATCCGATCCGATCCGATCCGATTCGATCCGATCCGATCCGATCCGATCCGATCCGATCCGATCCGATCCGATCCGATCCGATCCGATCCGATCCGATCCGATCCGATCCGATCCGATCCGATCCGATCCGATCCGATCCGATCCGATCCGATCCGGTGTCGGATTCGGATCGGATCGGAGCTCGCTCGGATCGGATCCGATCCGAATCCGATCCGAAAATCGGATAGAATATCCGATCCGAAAGTAGGATAAAACATCCGATCCGAAATTTACATACATAACATTTAGATATCCACTCTTAGTAAAAACATAAATTCCAATTCCTCTCTAATGAAATATAACACTACGTTATATTTATAAGCATTTATGTTCTGTGATAAATATGATTAAATAACGTTACAACAAAATATGTCTCTTTGGTTTTTTTTTTTGTGATACGGCTTCAACTGCTTTGGTTACTAGCCGGTATGATGATGGAAGCGTCTGCGCTTTATCAGCAACAGACGCTGATTGATGCCAGCCCTGACCGGGAATCGAACCCGAGACCTCTGGGTCAGTAGCCTAGTAGTCTAACTCACTGAGCCACAGAGGTCGGCTCTTTAGTTTTTTATAACAAAATTATTTATGAAATTTCATCTATAACTGTTATTTTTCTTTCGAATATGCAATGTTAAAATTGGTTTAGTATAAATAAGAAAAACTCTACTGATCTAATGACACGTCTGGTCAGATCTCAGACTGGATTTCGGATCGGATATCGCATCGGATCTCTGATCGGATCTTCGTATCGGATTTCGGATCAGATTTTGGATCAGATTTCGGATCGGATCTCGGATCGGATTTCGGATCGGATCAGATCTCGGATAGAGTCGGACCGGATCGAATCGGATCTTGAATCAAGTCGGATCGGATCGGATATCAAAATTTTCAAATATGCCGACCTCTAATGTTCATTTAATAATAATTTACAATCAAAAAGAATACCAAGATCCCTAATGGTGGTTTTACGCTATAGAATATTATTTTGCAACATATAATTAAAATGAGTAACATTTTTATTTCTGGTATAACTTACAATGTAATATTTAGAAATATTAAGAGCTAAATCGTTCTCAGTACACTATACTTCTAAATTATTAAGTTCTTTCTGTATAAATGACAATCATTAAAGGACTCTATACATTTATAAATCTTTAAGTCATCTGCATACAGTAAAAATTCGCAGTCATGAAAATGATTGGATATGGTGTTAATATATATATATATATATTAGGGTGGGTCGAAAAAATCCAAAAATGTCGGCTGGGCTCTAAAATGAAAGTTTTTTTATGTAAAATCATGCGGAACACAGATAAAACTGTAAAAAAATTTTTTTTAGAGGGCGCGCGAGACCCTCAAAAATGCCATTTTTAGCACTTTTTTCAGTTTTAAGGCTGTATCTCTGAAAGAATACGTCAGAAATGGCTGATTTTTCGGTATGTTGGGCCCAGAACCATAGTCTTACAACTTCATCACTTGGGAAAGCTATTTAGACAATATGGGCTGAAATATTTTTAACTTAAAATACACATTTTTCGTCATATTTTATGTTTTCGACAATATAACGTATTTTAAGCTTATAAGTTGCTATTTTTCTGAGTCAAAAATGAAATTTTGTTTACAGTTTTTTTAATCTTCCGCATGTTTTTAGACCGAAAACTTTCATTTTTGACTCAGAAAAACGTTATAACTTAATGAATGCTTACAGAATAGATCTGTTACGAACTTCGTTATAATAACGATTTTTCGTTAAATAACGAAACGTTATGACTTAACGAATGCTTACAGTTTCCCTCTGAGGCACAGATGTATATATATATATATATATATATATATATATATATATATATATATATATATATATATATATATATATATATATATTAGGGTGGTCCTTAATATGGATGTATCCGAATTTCTTTGCTCCCTGGGGCTCAAATGCTTCCAAATGAATAAAAAAAAATTGCCTGAAAATGTTAGCTCTTAATATTAACTTTAAGATAGTCCGCGCTCCAACCTAAGTTTCTCATAGAAATAACATGGCAAAAATTTCATTTGCTCTTTAGAATTCCATAACTCTGCCATAAATGAATCAAAAGTAATTAATTGTGTAATATTTATTGTAATTTCAACGCTCTACAAAAAAGTTCTCTTATAATTTTTCGCTAAATCTATTGGCTTAAGAGTTATTTGAGCTCAAAGTTTAATTATTATATAATTATTAATATTATCAATTATAATTATTAAGTAAATATTTATTTTATAAAATATGACAAATTTTTCTTATAAAATTTGTATTTATGGTAAAAAAAAAGCAAATACAATTTTATTCTTGGAATTGGGGTTAATATGTATGGTTTTTCAATTAATAAAACAGATAGTCCTTATAGTTTAAAAATTATAAAATGAAAGTACAGGTGAAATATGATACCATTTGGATAATTAGCCGTAATCCATTTTCATATTTTTAATGATTGCAGATTTTCGAGTATCAGCATAATATTGTTTATATTCTGTTAAAAATTGAACTATAAATTGCTGCTGCTCTGGATCTTTGCTTAATATACTGTGGTACTCTTCAATTAGTTTCACTGCACGCTCAGCGATATCATTAACAACCTTCAAACTTCTTACCAATAGCAAACCCTTCTGGTAATATTCATTTCGACACCACTCAGACGGATTCAAATTCAAAAAATCTGTATTTATTCCAAATCGTTCGAAAAACTGGAGTGATCTCGATGACACGAATGAAGCAATGTTCCAGTTATATACATCTCTAATATTTTTAATTTCGTAGCGTTTCAAATTTTTTTCTGAATTTGTGTCAATACTTTTTAACCTAATCACCATCTGGTTCTTAATGTTTAATGATATTCTTTCGTCAAAAAATGCCATAGCTACAGTTTCTGGATTTAAATACCACAAATGCTTGCTAAATTTCTTCAATGCCACTTCAGATATTTTAACATCTGTCGATTGATAATCAATAAGTTCTTTTAAAAATGATAAATCATTATTTGGAGCTTCAGATGCTAGAGGACAAGTAAACCATGCTTATATATACTTTTATTCTAGTTAAACATGCATTTCACGCACTTGATACATAAATACTATTTCTGTTAGAAGTTCATTATTTTGTTTTTACCTTTGTTTTTAATTTTTGTTTAAATTTGAAACTTTACGTTTGATTTGAGCATTTTTTCTTTATTTACATTATTGGTTCAGCTCTCTCCACTGCAAATGATCAACTAAGATTATGAAAAGGGAGACCCTCAAATCACCTTCCACATGATGTTACAAATTTATTAACTACATTCATACAAAAATAAACAATGATTATGGGTCTATTTCATATTTATACGTAAATTGAATTGGCAACTAAAGCTGTGTTATTGTTATGTTGTTAACATCAGCGTTGAGAGGTCGGATAATGTCCAGCGCTATCCAGTCTGGCGCGGCTGCGTGATCGGCCTGACTTGAGGCGAACACGTCACTTGCACTCTCCGCCTCAGCAGAACGGCACTGAAACATATCATCACGTTAACGCATTACTAAAAAATATTGACAAAAATTGAAACAGTTTACCTTGTTGGGCTCCTGGAGCAGATCGTGCAGCGTCTGGACGAGACACGAGAAAGTGGGTCTGCTTGACGGCCGCACACACCAGCACTCGCGCATCACCTGGTAGCTACACACACACACACACAAACATCGGTTGTTACAATGCAACACTCACTGTGTACGCGCCTTTTACATTTCTCTGGTAGAGTACTCGGGTCGCTTTAAGCGGTAGCCGCTCTCCAGCTTCCGATAGAAGCGGACGTCCGGCTCCAGCTCGGAGTACGGGGTCCGCGCCAGGCTGAAGAGCTCCCACAGCACAACGCCGAACGCCCACACGTCCGACTTCGTGGAGAACGTCTTGTCTCGGATGGATTCAATCGCCATCCACTTGATAGGTAGCGGACCCTGTTAAAGCGGAACATACACAATACATACATATTATAGCTGCACACAACACAAATAAGACTAGACTACTAGTTCTGCTCACTTGAGATGACTTCTTGTAATAACCACTGGAGCTTAAAGTCTTGGACAGCCCGAAGTCACTAATTTTCGCCACGTAATTTTCGTCCAACAGAAGGTTTCTCACCGCTAGGTCTCCGTGCAGGATCTGTTTGGAGGCGAGGAACTCCATACCACGCGCCACTTGTAGCGCCCAGCGCAGCAACTGCAGCGTACTGACGCCGCCCGAGCCACGACAAGCCACTTCTAAAGCACACAACTCTTACACATGATCATATGATGTAAAGGATATTTAATATATAAACTTAATTTTTTTTTTTTGATAAATTAAACTTATTTCAATCCGATATTGAAAAGTTAATCTAAATTACATTTTAAAAAGTTTACTGTAACATAATTATAGAAATGTGTTTTAATAAGCCAAAAATAATATAGGAATTCAACAATAGACTAATTAAGTTGTAAATACTTTATTGAAGATTCATTGACCACGTTTCGTCCAAGGTTATGGCCATCTTCAAGTCAGAAGTATAAATATAAATACAATAACCATAAAATATTTTAAGTTGAATGATGAAGTTCAGGGTAAATATTTAACAAATGAAAAAAAAAAATTTAAATAATCAGGCCAAACATTTAGAATATAGAATCATGATCTTTGCTATGGATTTAGAATTTTTTTTTCATTTATGAAATATTCAACTTAAAATATTTGATGGTTGTTGTATTTACATCTATACTTTTGACCTGAAGATGGCCATAACCTTGGCCGAAACGTTGTAAATGAATCTTCAAATAATTTAAACTTAAGCCAAAGTCAATTATTAAATTCCTATTGTAACAGTATTAAATTAACGTTTATTAAAATTATTTAAAGAATATTAATTAGCTTAAATTTAAGTAACCAAAAATGAATACCTTGTAAGGAATCGTTATCATCATCAGGAAAGCAAATAAGTTCCGTGTCTGGATCGATTAAATTGACGAAATTACAACGATTTTCCCTGAGATAGTTGCTCAGGCTGCCATGTTCACAATATTCAATTACAACTAGCAGATTTCCTGAAAAAATTATTGTGAAATTTCAAATGATATTTATACGAATTTTTTTTACCTTCCGCAATTCTGTCTGTACATGCTCCCAACAGATTGATCAAGTTGACGTGTTTCTCAAGATGACTCATTATTTTGAGTTCACACATGAAAGAATTTAATTCAATGATGTTACAATTCCGGTGAAGCATCTTAACAGCAACAGTTTTTTCTGGTTCTCCGTCAAAAAAATTTGAAACTACTGCTTCTACCACAAGTCCAAAATAACCAGACCCCAAATTACGTCCTGCAAATAACGTACCTAGTTATTTAGTATTTGTTATAAATTAATGTATAATTGCTGACCTAGTTCAATTGAGTTTCTTGGAATTTCCCATTTTGTATCATAGGATAGCAGCGCAGCCTGCTCGGCCATGTTAAAACACGGATTTAATAGTTGTAATTCTCCAGATTTAAATATAAAACCAGCTTCATTTAATTTTTTTCGCAATTTCTGTGGAATTAATAACAGTAAACGATAGAGAATTATACCACAGTATAGAGATTGATACAGTAGAGGCACTCGGCTCGCGTTTCTTTCAAACTGCTCGCCGTGAAGGAGGAAATAATGTGGAGCGGGAGATTCAATTCACACTCTACCATCGCCATATCACAGTGTAAAGACTATCATTTATACTTACTATGAAGTTGTAGATATATAAAATACTGCAAGTGGTTTTTGTTATTTTTGTATTTTAAAAGACACGAACAATAATTCGTAAAAATATGATTTTCCGCAAATACGTGTAAAAATCTGAGAAGTAAATCGACGTTATCATTCTTTTTGGTTCGTTACATTGCAAAATTAAATTTCTTTGCATTATACAAGAACTAGTAAAATATTTTCTCTTTTGAAGTTATTAACTAGGATCATTCTTGTTCTGAGTTTCCAAAATAATATTTATTAGAATTATTCGATCGAATGAGACCGTTTTATACTATAATGTTTATTAATAAAAACTTTCAAGACAAAACCGTAAAATTATTATTTTAAGTAATGAATATTATATAAGGAAACGTTATAAGAATATTTGTATATTGTCGTTTGAAGTGATTTGTTCAGTATCTATATTGTATATATTTTGAAGAATAATAAGTAAATACTTTAGTTTTATTTCATGCAAATATGTAAAAAACAATTCTTATTAACTAATACATGTTAAGGAAATATTATGATGCAATTCAAATCTCCTGCTCCACATTATTACCCACATCATGCCGAGCAGCTTGAAGTGAAACATCAAAGAAGCCGAGAAGAGTATCGCTACTGTAGTATATTTTTTTATACTATAGTTATACATTTAAATGATTTTACGTCACACCCGATAAAGGTATACGGGAACAAAAAGAACGAGGTATCTCGTATTAGTGAGAAAGTTAGTTGACAGATCACGACCAACTAGAGCATATTTTTTGTTATATGTTGCTAGTGACCAGGGTACACTTCTCTTGTCTGTCAAAAATCGAAACATGTGAGACGTGATTTTGTAGAAAGAGGGCTGGAAAAAATTAATTCTAATATCTTCTTTACAGTTTTCAACACGTCTTTGTATCGTTGCTTGTTTACTAGTTTTTTCCAAAGCAGTTTCGGTTATAATTATAAAATAAATAAATATACATAAATATAAATAAATATATAATAAGGCCTTTTAATTTTTAATGGGTGTGGTACTTTACCGCAGCAGATCTTGGTAAGTAATATATTTATGCGCGTGAAGTGCTGTTACCAGCTATCAAATGGAGGGGGAACCACAGGGATAATTTTAATATGGAAATCGAATCGAGGTTCTCAAATAAACCGACAGACCCGATACCACAGAGCCACCTATCCCATGGGTATAATTGTCAATATGTAAATATGTTTGACTATATTTCGTTGATTTAAAGCTTTTCGTGTTTGATTTATTAACATCTTCAGTATCTATTTTTGGTTTTTTATAATAACTGCCTAAAATTGTATTTTCCAAAATTAATGGCAAGAACAAAATTTTAAAATCATAAGTACCAAATATAAAATTTACCTCATTTAAGCTCATCTTTAAAAACTTTTAAATAATATAAAGATTCAACTAAACTACTATAACCATACAACCATCAAAAAAGTTAAACTGAGGAGAATGTACCATGCCCATTTGCATCTGCACTGTATTTTAAAAGAATATATATAGGAGTTTAGACTGTAAGCTAATCTCACACTAGTGCGAGATGTCTCTTTAGTTTCCCACCCATCCCGCTACAGCGTGACGGCATTTGTACAACATACCATTAAAAATCACTCTCAAAACTGTACCTTGTTTTTATATGTCTTTTTTGCTAATAAAGCCGACATAATAACACACAGAATAATCATGAAAATTATTCCTAAGATGTATTCGGTTCTCATTAAAACTGAAAATAAAAATAACTTCAGATAACCGCTCAAATAAACTTAATATTAAAATATATTTTTAAATATTACATATTTGCATTAAGTAATTCTGTAAATGTTATTATTTTTGTAGACATTCATCCCGGCAGCTTTTACACTTTATCGTTAAATGATAAAGTTAATAAGAACTTAAACCCAGAATTAAAAAAGAATTCTTCTTTGTAGTTAAACGCACTTGATTAAATATTTTAATTTTCCAAGTGAAAGGCTTCGTTTTACTCCATTAGATAAGATATAGCGTAATGTTATGTATGTAGTCCGGAATTACACAGTACCTGTCTGTACTTGAACGGTCACAGCGCGAGAATCTCGTCCAAATGGATTTTCTACTATGCAAGTGTAGAGTCCAGCATCAGACTCTATTATGTAGTTAACAGTGAGTTCTGAGTTGTCGGTAGCGAAGTAAATGTGCCTATCAAGTCCTCGTACTTTAGTGGAATCCTGTGAAAGAGAATATCTGTGTTAGAGATTGAATGTATCATGACTGGTTGGTGTACCTTCATCCAGGTGATCCTGGGTTTCGGATCTCCTTCAGCAGAACAAGTTAGCTTCATGGTCTCCTCGAGAAGCATGACGATTTGTTCTTGGTTCTTGAAGCTACTTGCTACAATTCTAGGCTTTTTTCCTTCTATAATTACCGTAATTATTAATTATTAATATTAGTTATAGTCTTATAGAGCTAAAATATAAACTTACTTTTTACCAGAATATATTTCGATGTATAATTTATTATTTTTGTAGGATAAAATACATTACATGAGTAATTTCCTTGATTTTCCTGCGTTGTGTTGTCTATTTTAAAAATGATCTCACCAGTTGTATTCCGAATGCCTGGAATATGTTCTATCTTCAGGTTCTATGGGACATAAAATTCATTAGAGGAATCATAACATGATTATTATAAGCAGAACCAATACTTGAATGTCTGTATGGTTTGGTGTTGTCCAAGACATTTGGAAGCCAATATTGTGATCAACAGGCACTTTACATCGCAGAACTAACGGATGCCCGATGTATGCGTAGTCGTATGTCAAATTCTGTATGGATGGTCCTACGGCAAATTTGTCTGCAAATATAAATGTTTCAATGAAACCCCTAGTTTGCTAGTCCGTGCTGCAAGTTGCTACACAGAATATTTACATCCATTAAATTAAGACACTATTAGAAAATAATTTTATATATTTTATTATCGATGAAACAACATGAAACTTATTAATTGGTATTTTATCTGAAAAATCTCCAAGTCAACTTTAATTAATTGCCGTAAAAGAATTGAAAAAAACGAACAATGTTACAATCCGTAGATTTATACAAGAAAATTTTATTAATGCTTAGTAGTGCTGCGTCATACATGGTTAAGACTGGAATACATGTAAAGGTTTTTTACCCCAATATAACACATTGCACATGTGTCGCTCATGGAATAAACAGAGTCGCGGAACAAGTACGAAATCAGTTTCCATTTGTTAACGATTTAATTAGTAACATGAAAGTTTGTATCAAAGATCCGTTAATAGTCCAAATATATAGAGAAACTATACTATATGTACCATTGGTGTGATGCATGGCTCGACGCAGCTTTATTTTATTTTAAATATTTTAAACAAATACAAAACATAATATCACAATTTGACGAAAATTTATCTGCGGCGATTAAAGAGGTAAAACTGATTTTAATTAACTCAAGGCTATGCCAATACCTGAATTTTATAAATAACAATTACAGATTAATTTCTGACACTTTATTAAAACTAGAAAAACAAGAAGCATTTTTTGCAGAATCAGTAAAATTGATTGATAATTTAAAATTAAATGTTAATGGAGCAAAAGGTGCTATTGCTCAAATAATTTCAAAGAAATTAGAGGACGTGCTCAATAAAAATGAGGATTTTACTTTGTTGCGTAATATATTGAATGTATGAAATTATTCAGATGAACTTCCTATTAATATTAACCCCAAAATAATATCATTTTAAAAATAAGCCTTTGTCACGTCAGTCGATGAAGAGCGTAGTTTTTCAATTTACAAATATATTTTAAATGACAGAAGACAATCATTTACTCTTACTAATTTAGATAACCACGTAATTACTAATGTCAATACTAACACTGTACTTAATAGTTAACCAGTTTAGTTACATAATGTAATATTATCTAAATAATATGTAAAAATTTTATGAATAATAATTGTCGAAGTAAAACCGCAGTTTTTTATCTTATTTTGCCTATATTATTGCCGAATTTGGATATCTTACTGCATTTTTTGTTTAAAAAGCCTGCATATATATATGCACATATTTTACGCAAAATGTTTGCCTGTAATCCGAGCTTTAGTTATTAATGACAGAGCTGGAAGTTTTACTGGAATATTTTAATAAATTTCTCTAATTAGTGGAAATAAAATAAGGTAGGTAATTTATAATTTAATACAGACAACCTACCTTAAATACAGTGTGAATAATTATATTTATAATATTATGATAAAAATGTCTCTAATTTCTAATATTTGCAATAAATATAGAATTGGTACAAATATGAAACCGACACCGAAAGCAAAACCCTTTTTTCTTTATCAATTAGCCGCCTCATTATAAATGTTTTCTTGTTAATTAAATGTAATTGGCAAATTCCTATTTTTTAAATAATTAAAAAGTATTAACTATATTTATTGATTCAATTGATCCTACGACATTGACATGCTGTGTTTTTGTTTGTTTGGGTAAGAACAGTATAGATCCTGTATACGCATTATAAATTTTTTACAAGTAAAGTATCCTGAATTGTTTTATTATTATACATATTTGAAATTTATTCTATCACCGCTACAGTCTAACATGAGACAAAAGATACTAGAAGATATTTTATTAATAAGGTTAAATATTAATCATTTATCAAAATTGCTGTAAACTTTTACTGTGTAAATATTGTATACTCAGTTTATTATTATATTATTGGAGTACACAATTTATTTGATAAATACTTTTTATTTGTTTAAGTAGATTTGTATTTTTCTAAATGTATTAAAAGTTCGAATGTAATACGTACATACATATAAGAATAAAAATTAAAAATATATAAGTACTCGTAAATTACTTTGGTAAAACCGAAACCGTTTAATAAAATAGGTTTACCGAAACTTATTGCAGTCTAAAAACTGAAACCGAAAATCATTTCAGTAAACCCGTTCACCAAAACAGATTGTTGTATAAAAACTGAAACCTAAATTAAATCAAAATTTCATTTTCATGATGATGATGGTTTTTAATGGACATTGAATCTTTTCTGATAGGAAGTGATGTGGATGAAATAATGAAATTTTTTGCTGATGATGAACTGCATTATATTACATAGACATGTTTCCTCATTGTACTCGTATATGTAACTAATTTAAATGAAAGTTGCCAGAATTTTATAATTTTTTTGAAAACAATATTACACACTTAAGATACATCATCACTCTTTTTACCCAATACTGAGTGTGTCACACAGCCGTATCAGATCTCGGCGAGTCACATATTTTTGTGCTGAAATGTGGATACCAGCCGCCAAATAACGGTCCCGAAAGATGTTAGTGGAAGGAAGCTTCATGAGTAATTTTAATATGGTGAAAATTGTTTGTTGGTTTTATATACATAAAGAAAAAATTATTTTATATTGGAAAATACAATGCGAAGAAATTAATTTTTGACTGAATAATTATTTTGATTAATTTAAGTTTCAGTATGTTGTTTGTTAATATGTACATGTTTATTTTGTGATCGTATGTTTTATAATATCAAAGTGCAGCGTGCAGCGTGCATCGGGCACCCACATCACAAATTGAAAGTCCACGCACGCATTTGGTCTACATTACCGTAAACAGTGATGACCTTGTTCGTTGTGAAGTTCTTGGCGTTGTTGGACGTGTAAGAGCAGAAGTAGCGGCCTTCATCTGTATGCTTCACATCAAGTAATATTAATTTACTTATTAATACTTTCCCTTCTTTAAATCTGATTATGTTTGTTTCTTCAGTTACTTCCTGCAAATAAATAAAACATATATCAGTGGCGGTTCATTCATAAGATCAATAAATATAAATATATATATATATATATATATATATATATATATATATATATATATATATATATATATATATATATATATATATATATATATATATATATATATATATATATATATATATATGTATATATTTTATTGTTAATGACAGTGCCAATTACTCAAATAAGATCACAAATAATGAATTTACAATATATCAGATACAGTTATTAGCACTGCATAAATAATAATATTAACTAATAAAAATGCTATTTAAAGCATAGAAAAATAAGCAAAAACTTCAACTAATACTATACAACAAATCCTATTCATCACTTTAAGCTTACCTAAAATTATCTGACACGTTGTTTATAATGGTGACCTTACGATTTTCATAAGAATTGCAGATAAAACATTCAACACAATATGCGTTCTTTAACAAACTGACGTAAATATGTATGTACCAACGTGTAAGTAAAAAATTTTACTAGGCGCATACTTGATAAAATTATAAATAGAACTAAACTGAAAATTACCTAAATGAACTTATCAATTTTTATTTATTTGAATTTTAATTTAATGGTGCCAATTACTGTAGGGATGTCTACATTAGTGTTCCTTATTCTATTATATATTTGACAAAATATACGAAATATAAATATAAAGGACATGATTAGGTGATGAGTGAGTGGATGGGCTGAGTGAAGTTCTTTATAAAAGTACTACTTACACTAGAAGTGAAGTTATTCGGAAATGTCCAGCGTAGCGCGTCATCCGGGACGTTGTAGTACACGAGCACAGTGCAGCACAATTCTAGAGCCTGGCCGATAAACACGAGATCTTCATCAGGACCAGTTATCGATGGTTCCTCTTGAGCATAGACTAGACCTAAATAAATAAATATTAAATATAAGCCATATATTAATTCATTTGATGCAAAAACACAACTCTGTCATAACATTTCTAGCGTACATATTGACCAAACTGGTGTCAATTTTTAGATAGAAATATTATTTATTAATGGAGAAAAGACAATTCTACTAATTTAAAAATTATTGCCAACTTAAAAATGATAATTACTTGTATTTTGTATAAAAAACCGAGTGCAGTGATCAAGCGCATTAGTGCAGTCTCAGGTTCGAATCTGCCGTTCGGCATGTTTATACAACAGGGACTGAATCTCAATTACAGTACAGGGTCCGGACTCACCGAGCCGCAGTGTGGGCTTGAGTGAGATTCGATCTCCGATCTTGTGTATGAACACTCAGGTAGGTACGTATCTCGCCATATACTTACTATCTATATACCGCTGATGCTCGTATTTTACAATTGAAAGTAGCATCCGCTATGAAAGGAGATAGATGTATACATCCATCTTTCTAATAGAGTTTTGTCCTCGTAATGCACAGATGTGTTTACATAAGTGTCCTAAAGAAATATATCGAAAGGGGAATAAACTAATTAGACACAAGTGCATACTAAAATATTTGCTTAGGGGGCACAAATATAAAATAAATTACATCTTCCGGTTATTAAATAAATTTTAAATTGCCAATCAGCAAATATTTTTAAATACATTCAGGTTTTATTAAATTGTACTCAAAATCGTATTTTTATATGTCAAATGACAAGTAAATAAAAACTGGTGCGATTTTGTTATTTTTACGTTTGTATAGTGTTACATAAACATACAGAACCGCACTGCAAGGACGGTAGAAATAAAAAAAAATTAAACTGCAAATAACAACAAAATATTTGTTGGTTTTTATATAGGACCAATTTAGAGTACATTGTTCGTATAAAAGACCACACAAACAACAACTCGGCATGTTAAAACTCAATAGGAAAACTATTACTGCCCGCAACGAAGTACAGCAACAGAATGACAAAGATATAACGCTGTCGGTGTAACCACGTGGCAAACAGGCAGCCGCTTGTTTTTGAAATAGGAACGTCCGCTATTGGCTGTAGACAATCTTGTTGCAGCAATTTGAGCATGCGCATTTACTACAATATATTCTATTAGAGAGATAGAAATATACATATGTCTCCCTTCATAGCGGACGTGAAAAATACAGAATCAGCAGTCTATAGATAGAAAGTATCTCACAAACAATAGTCATTTAATGAATTAGCAAAAAATGTAGCAGATTTACTGCCGCTGCTTCCAGACAAATCTGTCTTTTTGCCGTGTTGGCACATATTTTTTGTCGTTTTTTTAGAATTAGAAAATCTTAATTTTGTGATTTTTCAATATTTTTATGTAATATATGTAGCAAACGTAGCACTTTACAGATTGTTAATATGTAAGTAGGGGATTTTTCATCCTACGATGAAAAAATGTATCGGATATTCATTCAAATCATAACAAAAGTTTCAATGAAATAAAGATAAGTAATTTTAAAACGAAAATTGCTTGTGTTTAATTCGTTACCATGCACTCACGTGTTCAATAAATAATAATAATAACTATTATTATCAGTTTTGCTTAACTTTTTGTAGTTACACATATATTTATGAATATCTAAATTACATATCTTATTTATACTTTGTTTACTTTTGTGTTTATCCATAGCTTGTATGTTTAAATCTATATTAATTTTTTCATTCTATTTTTCTACCAATTTACCACAAATCTCGACGTCAGTAAAATTGGTGTAATTAATTGGTAAATTAAAACAAAGTTCATTGACTTTTCTCTTTTATATTTGTATTTGTGCATGATCGCTGTCAATATTAATTTAATATAATTTAACTTGTCAACTCGTTCTTAAGTGGTAGGTATAGTGAGTTAAATTTTTGTTGATATTTTTTAATTATTATAACCTATTTGAAATTAATTTCTGAGTTTAGTTTTGTTGTTAATATTATAAAAGTGTACAATACATTATTTGCTAAAATGCGTACTTATTATCAAAATGTACGTGGTTTAAACACTAATGTTTTTTTTAACAATACCTGTTGTTCTCACTTTGATATCATTTGTATAACTGAATCTTTGCTTAACGAATCCATTTCAAATAATGAATTATTCGATGATAATTTTACTGTATTCCGTGCTGATAGAGATTGTGCAAAAGTTGACAAAAAAAGAGGTGGTGGAGTTATTTGTGCAATTAATAATGTTTTTCAATCTGTTATTATTCGCTTATTGCTCGACTTGTATTCCAAATTTGATATTATATGCGTGAAAGTCCAGTTGTCAGTTTAAAAGTGGTTATATGTTCTAGTGGTGTTACTTCCACCGCCTATTACTACAGAGCAACTGGTTATTTTTTACAACTGCACTGAATTTCTTCCCTTCATCTATATAGATAACTTTTTAATTGCTGGCGTCGTTAACCTACCGCAATTACCTGATCATTACAATCACAGATTCATGAACTCTATTGTTCCTAACTTTATTGATTTTAGTTACTCTTACTTTCTCAAAACAGCACAATATAATATTAAAAGATAACCTTAGAATCTTGGATATTATTTTAGCAAATGTTGAATGTTTAGTGACACGTGATCCTGTTCCGTTGATAACTGAAGATGCTCACCATCCTGCATTATCTGTAGAGTTACATTTTGCAGCAAGCACTAAATCACTCAATATAGCTGACAATGTAGTTTATGATTTAAAAAATGCTGATTTTTTATTACTTTACAGGTCACTTGAGCCAATTGATTGAAATATATTTGTCAATTACAATAATGTCGACACAGATTTTAATGATTTTTTCAAAATTATCACCGATATATTTAATAAATGTATCCCGGCTAGAAAGAAAGTTGCATCTAAGTATCCGTCTTGGTTCACTCCTGTTATTGTTAGTAACATTATTATTATTATTATTATTATTATTGATACATTACCCAACAGGCAAAGCGCCCAATTCTAGGGTAAGGAAAAAAACACAAAAATTAGCGGGAAGTAATAAATTTCTTTATATCATTTATGTTGTTATGAAAAATATCAATTTCACGCTCAAAGTCATTGTGAGAATTAATCATTTGATGAATTGGTGACTTAGATAACATATTAGTTCTAGCCGTATGCAAGTAGAAGATGTTCTTGAACCTGGATGACATTCTAGTAACTTGAAACAAGATTCTGCTCATGATAAATATGCAATCAACGGCGTTGTGAATGATTTTATATAAAAGAGTTACAGCAACAATATTACGCCTCTGCTTGAGCGAATGTAATTGAAATGTATCCAGTAGTGTGGATTGGAGTATTCCTCTAGGAGGGTAACAACCATCCAAGATGAAAGTTGCAAACTTCAAAAATTTCCTCTGAACATATTCCAGTGATTCAATTTGATAACAATACAACGGATTCCATATCAAAGAGCAGTACTCCAGATGAGGACGAACTAATGACACAAATAATAGACGCAAGGTACTTGCATCAACAAACATCTCAGAATTGCGAATCAGAAAACCTAGGCATCTAAGGGCAGTTGCTACTTTTATTTCAATGTGTTTGGTAAAAGATAATTTTGCATCAAAAATGACTCCTAAGTCCACTGTCGTATCGGGCCTGCTTAAAACAGAATTATTTATAGAGTAGTCAAAACAAATCGGATTTAGTTTTTTTGAAAAAGACATACAGTGGCATTTGGAGATATTCAGATGAAGTTTATTACTGCAGCACCACCTGAAAATAAAATCAAGATTTTTTTGCATCTTCAGACAATCATTGAAGGAAGAGATGACACACAACAGTTTTAGATCATCTGCATATAGTAAGTGCTCAATGTCAATATTAACTGTAATGTCATTTATGAAGATGTTAAATAGTAAAGGCCCTAAAATTGAACCTTGGGGAACACCAGATTTTTGCAGAAAATAATCAGACTGAAAACCCTGTATATTCACGAATTGAAACCTATTATGGAGATATGACGAGATGAGCTGTAAGAGGGAGTCAGAGAAACCAAAGAGATTAAGTTTCTGTAAAAGAAGGGAATGATCTAACTTATCAAAGGCCTTGGAAAAATCCGTGTACACGACGTCCACTTGACCTTGTTGATCCATTGTTTCGCAAATTAACTGCGACTTGCACATAAGATTCGTGACAGTAGATCTGCCTTTCATAAAACCATGTTGATTAATAGAAATAAGACCACTTATCTGACTATAGACTCTTGCATGTAAGATTGATTCGAATATTTTGCTGAAATTAGACAGTATTGCAACAGGTCTGTAATTGCTAATGTCATTTTTGTCCCCTTTTTTGAAAATTGGTTTCACCCGTGATATCTTCCACTTCTCCGGAAAAGTTGAACTTTTTAACATAAGATTAAAGATTATGGTAAGAGGCTTTACATAACATAAAAGCTAAAGAGAGAAATCGACAACTTTATAAACGTTATGGTATTGTGACATGTAAATTTGATTATATAAACCTTAGAGTTAAAATTAAGAGAGACATTAAAAAACTTAAGAGAAATACATGATAGATGCAGAGAAAAACAGATGATCCGTCTTTAATTTGGAATCTTCATCACGTATATTGCTGAGGTATTTGCCCTATGCTGAAATCTGGTGACTCTAGCAATATATCTAATTATCGTCCAATCGCGTTGCTTTCTAATATTTCTAAGATTTATGAAACAATTGATTGCAAGTATATTTACAGTATGACAGATAAATATATTTCACCTGCTCAACATGGTTTCTTAGAAGGTAAATCTACAGTTACCAATTTCATGAATTTCACTGATTACGTTTCCTCTAATTTACCTAAAAATACTTAAATTGCTGTAATCTATACAGATATCGCCAAGGCTTTCGATAAAGTTGATCATGGTATTTTCATAGGCAAACTATGCAATGACTTCAATTTCTCTCTTCCACTTTGTAAATTTCTCTCATCTTACCTAAATGAGCGCTATCAGTTTGTCCAGATTAATATATTTGTATAAAACATTTTTCTTGCAAGTTCAGGTGTTCCTCAAGGTTGGGATGGCAATTGACTGGTCAAATACTCTTCGTTCAATTGACCTAGTATTTTACTGGTCATTTGTCAAGCTGCTCGCGTCAAATAGTTCTTGCCTGTAGCATAAATCTTTGTATAGACTATGTTGACAGGTCGACGCGTGTCCCGTGTTTGGCGAGATGCAGTAATTACAGTATGCAGTTCGCATTTTTTGAGGGTTGGTGTGTTAATAATACAGCTGTTGTCATCACGCATATGTCTCGTGTTTTTTTTCTTATATTCTTATTATCTATCTATTTACATTAACATTAGTTTTGTTTTACTTTTTATCAGTATTGTTTATTTGGTTATTTCGAAAAAGATTTTATTTTTTATACAATAAACTATTGTTTTTTGCAGTGAGTTTTTTTTTAATTGATCAAATTCATTAGGTCAAATATTCCAACATCAGTCAAATTGACCGTCAATTGACAACTTTTGATCGGTCAATTGACTGAACTGCCATCCCTACTTCAGTGTTCAAATTTGTTTTTACTCTTTATTAATGATATTATTGACACGGTTCGTTTTTCTAAGGTTTTCATGTATGCTGATGATATCAAGCTGTTTAAAAAAGTTAATTCAATTAATGATTGTCATGAACTTCAAATGGATATTAACAGTTTAATTACTTGGTCTGAGTAGTACCAGCTATTTTTTAATATTGATAAATGTTAAATTATGACATCCAGTAAAAAACTACAACCAATTTTATTCAGTAATCACATGAATATTTAGGTATTTTATTTGACAATAAATTATTGTGTGATAAACACATACGCAACACTGTATCCGCAGCATACCACAATTTAAATTTTGTTATGCGGTCTTCTAAAAATTTCAAAATAATTTCCACAGTCAAGTCTTTGTATTTTGTAACTAGCATACTGCTGTCAAATATGGTGTCCATATTATGCAAAATACAAATATTTGATTGAAAATGTACAAAAAATATTAATTAAATAGTGCTGGTATAAGCAGAGTGGTGTTTATAATAATTATATAAATTTTAATATAAGATTGCGCACATTTAAATTGTTGTAATCAGACAAACGGAGAAATATCATAGATCTGTTACATGTCTTTAAAGTAGCTAATAATATTATTTCTGATAGCCTAACTTTGTCGAGGGTGATTCTTTTTGTGCCTCGTGTAAATTCTAGATATAATTCAACATTTTTAGTTCAACATTGTGCTACTCATTACAAAATTAATTCACCAAGTAACCATATATGCAAATTGTTTAATTAGTTAGCTTTTCTGGGCGATTTATTTTATGTATATACAACTTAAAGTAGCTTCCTGCTTCTCTAACGAAGTACAATGTTAATTATTTGTAAACATTTCTTTTTAACTTTTATCTATGTTTTATTCTGTATGCTTTATTTATTATTATGCATTGTCAAGTTGTTTAGTAATTTGATTCGATTATATACAGGGGTGCAAGTAGATTTATTTTCTCACCGGTACGCTATTTAAAGATATAGGGTGGGGGGATAGGCTAAAAGACAAAAAGTTGGTTTTACAAAAAAAGACGGATTATTTGAAATTATGAAATATGAAGACACTGTGCAATTCTTTCCATTTATACAAATAGTATGCCAAAAGAATAATAATAATGGTGGTTTAATAATAAATAAATATATCATTAATAAATTTGCATAAATGCGAATATTGTTCATGGTGCGGCGGCCAAGTGTTTTATATTTAATTTTTACGCCATATACCTGAATGGGTGGAGTTAAAGCGCATTCTAACCACGGTGTTGCTTTAGTATTAAAAAATGATGTTTTTCAGATAGGTCCAGGTACAAGACTTTCGAATATTTATAATATATTTCATACTGTACTGTAATAATAATCAACTTTTTTTTCTTGTCATTACTTCGCACGAGTTCGCGTACCATCTTTTTCCTAACCACGATTTAATATATGGCTGGGAATTAAACATCGTTTGAGGAACAGTAGTTGAAATAAATATTAATTATGAAATATGCGACACTGTAAGTACAGAGCGCAAATCCGTGAACGTAACTGAACATAATTCATTATGCATATCTCGGCATTGAGCTCGTTCAGTTTACATGTTACCATTACCAAAAATTAAAAATGGCGTCGTCGCACAGAAGTTGAGGCGAACAATTTGAAATTTGAAAATTTTCAAATATAAAAATGATGTAATATTAAATACAGTATTATTAATTATAAGTATCGTTCAAAATAAACTTATTTCTTGCCGGTACTCCGTTCCTCTTACCTGTACGGCGTACCGAACCGTACTGGCCTACCTTCATCACTGATTATATATTATGTTTTACATTACTTGTTAATATTGTTGTAATATTATAAATACCATCTGTAATTGGGAATTTTTAGCCTGTAAAGTGATAAATAAATTTATAAATAAATTAAAATATTGGTTGTATGGTTTATTAAATACATCGTAGCTTAGCTATCAACATTACTAGGGCAGAGCAACTGGCGCACTTGTCCCAGGCGCAATTCAGTTAGGAATGTAAAAACAGTAATTAGGTATAGGTACTTCATATTATTGATTTGTATTCATATTTCGGTAATTTTCAAAATACTTGTTTCTGTAAAGCGATCAACAATTCACAGATGTGCCAATTTCACTATGTTGATGCTGATTGTTTAGAAGGACGTATTTACAAGCGTGTAGGAAAGACAAATGGCGCAAGCGTGCAATCTGAGAATCCGAAGAGTTGATAAACTGATTGTTGAATGTCCAGTACACATTGGTGAAATTATTATATATTTTGCATTTTTATTTACAACAAGAAGGCACGGACGCATAATATTTGATACCATATAATGCATAATTTTTTTTTCACTTAGTCACTTGTTTTCTATTTAGAATGTTTTAAACTCGCGCATTCCTACTATTATTACCTATTATTTATTAATTTGTTGATTTTCTTTATAAATATAATTTATATTACAATATGTAGTAAAAACGTATTAAATTTGAAATGGAACAAACTATTTTTTTTTGTTAATTTAGAATCTAATTAAAATTTACTTTATACTGGTGCTAAATAACGCATCTATTACAATAAAAAATTGTATAATACGGACATCTAAGTTTTCTCTCTTTTGAAGATATTTTAAATGCAATTGAAATTTAAGAAAATCTGACCTTGAAAGTAAACTGTAATAATGTTCCACTAGGTGTTTTACATAAAATATTTTCTCAATGATGTGTGCATACTAAAATCTTGGAATATTTTATAGTAAAATCATGGATCTATGCTATATCTACATACATAGTACCATGTGTACGTCTTAATATTTTTTTTTTGTAGGAATAAGAGAGTATATATAAAATTTAATTGCATTATTAAAAACATCATTTGGCCCTAATTGGAGCTGAGCGAATTGAATTTAGAAATCGATCTGTGATCATAAAATAGAATCGATTTATTGTGACTGATCGACAATGCGATAATATTCGAGTGCGCGCTTACGACTATGACAACACTAAAATTACAAAGAAAACGAAATAGAAAATAAACACTACATCGCTACAACTCATGTGAAAATCTAATCCCCTTCCTTCACCATACCCGTGCGTAGCGCATATTCACTAATTTATTTTATTGCAGCGCCTAGAATGAACGGGAAAAGAAGTTGAATTAATTTTTGCTTAGTTGAACTTCATACGAACAGAAACCGAATTATTTCTTGCTTAGTTGAGTCTCACATAATTTTTTTTTATTATTATTATTTCACATTCAATAAAAAAACTATGTACAAACATAATACATAACATCACTCTATATCTCATCAAATGGAATGGCACGAACCCCAAAATCATTCACAAAACATCCACTTATTAAATTCATGAAATATTCATCTAATATTCTCATCCCAACACGCCACCTTCACTTCAACCACACTCATAAATCCCTCCATACAAGCTCATTTATTTATTACACTCGAAATCATTCATCACACAACAAACATTCCATCCCATCTATCCAATCACTCCTATTCACTTCTCATTTATCTTTCCTCGACGTACATAACATATGCGCAAAACATCTCAAATTACGCACGCTTACACCTAACAACAAATCTAGTAACGAATCTAACAACGAATCTATAAAGATTAGAAAAAATGAAAGCGATAGCCTGCGGTTCTATTTGAAAGAAAATTCCACACAATGCTGTAACTGAAAATGAAACAAAAAGATAAGAAAGGAAACGAGTGACGCATTTGCGCTTGTTTTTGAAACTGAGTTCCACACATTTGCAGCTAATCATTCTAACGAAATTGCTAAACAACAAAATAAAATACAAGCATTTCTGCACTTATCTTTTTTTTTTTTTTTTTTTTGCTTCTTTGGCGGACCAACTACTTAGGTCATATGCCGCCATTCCGCCCTGATCTGCGTTTTAGATGTTATGGTCAACAGCAACGCGAGTTTTCTCTGGACGGTCACCCATCCAAATACTACCCGCGCGCAACGTTGCTTAACTCGCGTTATCGCTTAGATCAGTACCAACGAGCTGAGCCATGGCCGTTGACTGCACTTATCTTAAATCATCAGATTCATTCCACAATTAATCTTCGCCAAACACTTCCATCCTGACACATCACTTTAGCTTCAACCACATTCATAATTCCTTTTATACAAGCTCGTTCACGTAAAAATCTTTCAATCATATTCATCTATATATATTCATAAGTAAAAATGTAATATTATTAAACCAAATTTTATTTACACAATTCATATATAATATCTTGTACGTTGACAATTTTTTTATCAAAATTTATTCAAATACTAATGATTTTTAAATTATTATTATGAATACTGTTCAATTAAATATAAAAAATAGAAAGTGTACTAGATCTTAGAACAATAAATTCAAATATGCTCTTTAGAATTGCTCCAACTTTCAGTTGGGCTACTTCGTTAAAAACTTTTTGTTTTAAATTATTATGAACAAATTACGTTTTTCTGGCTTATTTTTGGTCTATTTATTTAGTTCAAAATTTTTAAAAAATTTAAGTCTTTCACAATTGGTGAGTTGTTTTGGTTTTCTTTTTTTTTGTGTTCTTTGTTATTTAATTCTTGTGACGCATTTGTTTAAATGTAAAATTATGTTTGTTGTAGTGTTCCGCGACCGAAACGTCCACGTTTTATAATTATGAATACATAGTTTAATTATTGTCTGAGTATTATTTACCAATAACTGGATTTTAAAGGCCTTTCTTTACATCTTAAATACATAAATAAATAAATTGTTATATAAATATCTAATTCATTACAAATAATTTTAGAAAGATAAAACTTTACAAGTTATGTAAATACGATACTTATTTGAATGAACATGACGGCTGTATCAGAATATGCAATTATTATGGATGAAGCGCTCATTCACGGAGAAACCCCGGGATCAAATATTTTTCTCCAAACCTATGAATAAAATTTTAAATTTGTAAACAAAATATTACCTGTAACATAGAAACGTAAATCTAGTGTGCTGTTTGCAGTTTCTGTAACAAATGTACACGTTACAGTTGCATGGCCAGCTTCAGGGCCAGGCATTTGAATGGTGAATCCTTCCTGGGGATCATATGCGTATATCACAGGAGTGATTTTTCTTGAACTCCACCTGCAATAAATTAAATCATTTAGAGACTATATTAGGTAAAAAGCTCGTACACATATAATAAATAGACTTTTATCACTGCTTTTGTGCGCACGTCAGAGAGAGCGAGAGGTCTGAACTTCTCTGTGAAATTATTTATAATATAATATACAGTCTCTCCATTAAAAATCCGAACTAGGCTTTTAACAAAGAATAAAATTAGGGATTTTGATTTATATGAAATATACTTCATTTATGTATTTCATCAGAGGGCAAAAATTAATTAAATATTTGTAATATTTGTAAAAATAGAGGCTTCCATGAAGGAATTAATACAATTGGGATAATTTTTTTGTAACTGTTAGCACTATAGGTACATTTTATTATCTGCAACTCTTCTTCGTGTGACAAATCGTCCATTTTTAGGTTTTTT
>OU452319.1:40000-302500 GCA_911728475.2 Pterostichus madidus
GTGTACAAGATATCTGCTGGAACCCACCACTGGGCTCTAGAACAAATGTCGCATTAATGTCTCATTTTAACGAAATTTAGTTCAGACAGAAAAAAAAATACAAATAGGTAACTAGAAACGAGCAAAGATGTGAAATTGTTTTTCTTATTTCAGGTGTTCGTCAAATTTACTCAAAATTAAGCAAATGGACACAACAAATAGTCGCAATATATCTATTCGCACAGTGGCGTACTTAATTTTTTTAACCTGTCTCTGTAGCCCTGAACCCTAAAAATTGAGATCGGATTTTCAAAATTTTTTATATCCGATCCGACTCAATCCGAGATCCGATCCAGTCCTATCCGAGATCTGATCTGTCCATGTTCCGACTGATATTCAACCCGGCGTACAATTTTTCCTATTTATGTGTCACCACATGCAACCTAGAATATTAGAAAGAAAAATAACCGTTCTTGATAAAAAAAATATTATAAATGCATGGCACTCTGCCGTAGCAAATCACGGTAAATGACATATTTATGCGCGTGAAGTTCGGTTACTAACCGTCAAATCACGGCCCCAATGATGCTAGTGATGAGGGAACCACAGAGCTAATGTTAATGTAGTGAAAATTGTTTGTCGACTGTGGGAATCGAACTCGATACCACTGAGCAATCGAAACTAAATTTATAATTTTATTGTGAAAAGCTAGACAAACAAATTTTTATCGTAATGCCTTGTGCACACGGATAAAATTTTATGATAAACTTTTTAGAAAGAAGAAGAAATTAAAAAATTTTCTTTACCTCTATCGCGAGAAATATTTAGTGAAAAGTATTTAACTTTATGCTTGTAGCACAGTAGTTTATTCATTTCATATCAATAAGTAACTGACAGATGATTAAGATTTTTTTTAACTTCTCTTCTTTCTAAAAAGTTTCTCAGAAACCTTCTCCGTGTGCACGAGGTATTACGTTATTTAAACATTTTATATCAAAGTACCTATATTAGTAATTTAACTATCTAGTGTGTTAATGAGGGCGATTAATTATTGTGATTATTAATTGCCGATTAACATACTAGTTAGTTATTAGGTTTTGTTGTTGATCGTATCTTTTTAATTTGGGGAAAACCTAATTTTATTTCATGACAAGTTTGTTATGTTAGCAAAGTTTGTAATATGTTAGGTTAAGAAAGTACCTGTTACAAATGTTTTCACTAAACGTTAGTTAGTACAAGCGGTTTTTTCGTTTTTAGAATAAATTTTGATTTTTATATTCATTTAAAGGAATGCTATGTGATTATTATTTAGCTAGAAGTAATATCAATGTGTTTAAGTTCGGCCCTAGTAACCTCTTTTCGCGGCAAAAAATCGGAAACGCGCGCGCCTCTATCCCGCGCACCGGTTGCGCCTATGTTTGACCGAATTGGGTGATTTCTACTCCAAGTTTACGTCCGTAACCAAATCATTCAATTGTTTAACATACGGCAAACCTCCACGGATCAACCAGGACACATTTCATTAGAGAAACAGGTATATATAGAGTAGCGTAGCGCAATATATGTTTACTGATCTTGGAAGATTTTCCTAAAGTGCTCACGTTCTTTTGCTTATCGTCTTGTATCAGAGACAACCGCGAGCTCTCGCCACGGCATCGCCGATCGTCAGTAAGTTCCTGTCTGTCAAATATTTGTGTGGTCTGTCAAAACCCGAGCAATGCGTCTCAGAGGTCTCGTGACAAGTGTTCATACCCGTCTGCGTTCCGTCTTTCCACATACCGTTATCTGGCTCAGTGTGAGGTCACTCGGCTAACTCTGCGACGTTATCCGAGCTCTCAGAGAAGTGTCCGCGACTGTTTGTTATGTGGTTCTACACCGGGCTTGTCAATGACAGCTGCACACTCTCTACTCACCCCCGTACCGTAACTGAGTACGAGAATTATCGGGCTAGCGTCGCGACGTTGTCACGAGCTCCCGCGACAACGTCTTCGGCTGCGAGTGAGTATGTTCTTCACGGAGCCATCTGTGTATCCTCACCACCCGTCACCTTTCCCCTCTACCCGCAATCTCCCGATCACGCATCCATTCGTCACCATCACGACACCTGACCTTCCCCGAAATCCGGCATCCCATTCGCGACATCATCGTCAGCATCGAGTCGCCGACGCGACGACGTTGCATCGACACCAGCAGCTACCACCTGCCGCCTCCCTGACATTCTACTTCAGCAAAACTGTATACAAGTATTCAATAAAAGTATCCAGGTTACTGTCATCATATCTTGTATTTCATTTACTATTTCCATACCCTGCATTCTCCGACGATGCACCGCTATCCGTTCAATTGGCGCTCGAGCAATACCGACGCCATTGTTCGACGACATACCCACCCAGATACGTCAAAAAGTATCAAAATAATTTCATTTAAATCTGTGTTGCATTTTGCTGTAATTTAGCGCCATCCAATATATGCTGTATTAGGAATGTTGTACGCTTGCAAACAAAAATCGTTCATTAACAAAAAATACTACATTTATAGGGATCATTAATATATGATTTTATATACATTACAGAAACCCATTTTTGAACGATCAACGGAAAAGTACTTTATAATACTTATTTTTAAATCGCGTGTTTACTTTTTTGATGGATCATAAGAAATACAATAGTAAAATTTTCATATGGTAGTTATTTTTGCACTAATAATTTTAGAACGAAAGGGTGAATAAAAGAAAATTTGAAGAATGACAAACTTCATCTAATGACTAGTAGTGTGTTTTAATAAGCCAAAAGTAATGTAGGAATATAATTAAAGGACATAGGCTTAAAGATGTAGTCATTTATTGAAGATAGGTTGACAACGTTTCGGCTACGGATGTAGCCATATTCAGGTCTAAATAATATAAAACAATTTCAACAATTAGGGAATTGTTGGTCAATATATACAGAACAATAAACTCACCAGTAGTAAAGTTGTTGAATAATAATGAACAATACAGAGCTTTCCTTAAATTATTCCAAACGAAGTTCAGGGTCAACATTGCGAAAAATGAAAAAAGAAGTATGAAGTTAAATTAGCAAAAAAATGACTCTAAATTGCAATGTTGACCCTGAAGAGTCTTGGTAGCGACTGACAATTTGAATAAAGTGTCGCTGATTGAATACAAAGATACTATGCCTGACATCTAGAGGTTAATAATAGAACAACAAAAAATTTTCATTGAAATAATAATAATAATAATAATAATAATAATCTTCACATTTCTCCAAGTAATCTGTTTTGTTTAAGATGACTGTTAAATTACCTTTGTCTGCTCTTGTAAAAATCAGGTTAGAATTAAATTTTAAAATTTTTTCCGTCTGTTTGATGATATCCATCAACAATATGTCAGAACAATGAAAGTTAATTAGTTTAGACTTATTTTTATGAATTTTGATCAAGTTGTTAATTTTTTGTCTAAGATGAGCGATGGATTTCAAGTCAGTTTTATCAGGATTAAAACGAGTCTCTAACGTGGCCAAAATATTGAGTAAATTTGAGTTGTTTACAAAAGAATTGTTTAAATTCAAAAAATGAAACTGAGAACCAAGAGCTAAAATACAGCTTATGTCAGTAGGAATAGTGACATTAGATTTACTGATTAACCATTTCCTAAGATGGAGATTTATAGAGTTTATAAATTCACTTAAAGATAAATTAAATAACTTATCCATTCCCCTTAATTATAAATTAATTTCACTAGACGTCATATTTTTATTCACTGTTATACCTCATGAATTAATATATAGTTGCATTACGGACCGTTGGACTGAAATTCAGGACCATACTTCATTTTCCTTAGAAGAATTTTTAAATTGTGTCAAATTTTGTTTATCAACTTCTTATTTGCAATTTAACGATAAATTTTATTTACAATTAAAAGGTTGCCCCATGGGAAATTGTCCAAGTCCGATACTGGCTGAGATTGTGATGTTCCACTTGGATTCTACTATATTACAAAGCAACCCTCAATTTAACATTTTATTTTATTATCGTTACGTAGATGACATTCTTTGTTGCCTTCCCGTAGATCAGATTCAACATATTTTTGATAACTTTAACGCATTTAATAATAACATTCAATTTACTTTGGAAACTGAAACAAACAATTCGATTAATTTTCTAGACATCACTTTCATTAACAACAACCACAAATTAATTACCAATTGGTCTGGTAGATATTTAAATTTTAATTTATATTACCCCATTAAATATAAACGTGCAGTAATCAACAGTTTAATAGATAGAAAAATTTTACTCTCTCACAAAAAATTCCACAATAGTAATTTAAATCTAATAATATCTACACTCATAAATAACAATTATCCTAAGAAATTTATAACAGACACTTTTAATAACAGATTAACTGCTTTAAATCTAAAACTTAACAATTAAATCCCTATAGCAAACAACAAAGAATCTACTATACGTTACTTCACCATACTATAAATATTTGAAGCACCAATTGGAACAGATAACCTCCGCCATGGATCTTAAACCGGCTTACAAAAGATCCTCCAACACCAGCTTCTTGTTTTCTCGCCTAAAAGATAAAGTGGAACTCAAATCTTCCAGTAATGTCGTTTACAAAATTAAATGCAAGGACTGTGATTCAACTTACATAGGTGAAACTAAACAATATTTACATTTGAGATTAAGACATCAGTACCACCTAATTAAAGGTAATTTGAATCACAGTGCCTTAGTAGAACATAGTAATACGTTTAACCATACCTTTGAATTTGACAACGTCACAGTTCTCCATAAAGAATCTAACCTTAGAAAACGTCTGTTTATCGAGAGTTGTTACATCGACAATGATGACAGATCAATTAATATTCAAACTGATTTCAATGAAAGTAAGAATGTTTACTCTAACCTCCACGAAATTTTAAGTTAAATTACTACTGTCATTTTATTGCACAAATTTGAGTTGGTTTTCTTTTTATCCTCATTATTTCAATTATAATTTTTTTTTGTTGTTTGTTGTGTCAGGCATAGTATCTTTGTATTCAATCAGCGACACTTTATTCAAATTGTCAGTCGCTACTAAGACTCTTCAGGATCAACATTGCAATTTAGAGTCTTTTTTTGCTTATTTAACTTCATACTTCTTTTTTCATTTTTCGCATTGTTGACCCTGAACTTCGTTTGGAATAATTTAAGAAAAAACTCTGTATTGTTCATTATCTATTATTTAACAACTTTACTACTGGTGAGTTTATTGTTCTGTATATATTGACCAACAATTCCCTAATTGTTGTAATTGTTTTATATTATTTAAACCTGAAGATGGCTACATCCGTAACCAAAACGTTAAAAGGACAAGTTCATAATTTTAAATATAATTTAATATATAATTTTATTTATTTTAATAAATAACTATAATAATTGTAACTACAGCAAATTTTCTAATATATCGGTATTGACGGCTTAACAATCTTATCTTATCATTTAATAATTATAAAAAACACTTAAACATCAATTAACAAAGTTTTTTTTTTTAAAGAATGCATCATGTAAGGGTAGGGTGGGACTCTAACCCACTTAACTCTCTTCATTGAAGTAAAAGTTGTCGGGTGAAGATAATATATGTACCTATCACAATTGAGATCAACATGGAATGTATTTAAATGCGATAAATGCAATAAAAAAGTGGTAAACCGTTATCAGTACATGTGAGTCGTACTAGCATGATAAGTGTGCATTCACGGGAAATAGACAGGAAAAGAAGTGGAGCTGTCCAAACTGAAGCGACAATAACCAACCTATATCACTTCTTAGTTAAACTCCTCGCATTAAAACGAGAAAAACTACTTCTAGAAGGAGAAAATGAAGCCAACATGAAAATGTATGGTGAGCTACAATCTAAATATCTAGAAATTCTTAAAGAAAATGAACAACTTAAATTGTCATTGTCAAATGACCCTAGCGAATACGCAAATAAAATAAAAAATAAAAATACATTTACTTAAACAAGTGCAGCATTTATCACTAACGAAAAACAGATGGCACTAATCAATCATAAACCAAGCGATCACTATATTAAACAAACGGCTGCCAAGGCCAAGGTCAGTGATACTTCAAATATTCCAGACAAGACAAAACTGATAAATGATCAAAATAATTCAATTCTGCAAACATATACGCCAATAAAAACAGCTGACAATTATAAAAACAGGATTTAGGTAGAAAATTATTTCTGTTCATATTTAAAAATATGTCGTCTGATTTATTTCTTTTGTAGTTGTTTCACACATATAAACTGAAAATTCAGTCAACTCAACTTCAGATCAAAATCTTAAAAAAAGAAAAATAACAGGAGCGGATACTTATAATGAATCCTGTAAACTAGCAGAAAATAAAGAATTTAATTTATTATTTATTATTTTATTTTATTTGATAGTATTATTGTTAATTGTATCATTATTAAAAATATGAATTTAACATACTATGGAAATAATATACAATATAATTTCTTGTTCTGCTTCCGAGCTAACTTGGTATCGGTAATTATCGCCATTTACGAAATTAACAGCTTCCTCAACTTCTTCGTTAATAGTAAAAACAGCTACTTTTTCATCACAAACGATATTGTTTAGTACAGTTGTAACTACAACATATCTTCCAGTACATAATTTTATCCTAGTACCAGTTGCAAGTACAGGAAACCTACATTTCCACCGTCACCCTTGATCACCACCATAACACTAGATATAAGGCTCGTATGTCAAGGAATTAGTCAGTAGTATCAGTTTCACCTGATGACGACAGTAGATACCCACTGTCGAAACGTTGTGTTATAAATTGTATATATTTTTTTGATATTCTATACAAAATAAAAGATAATGGAAGTCCAAAATAAAATGTTATTATTTGAAAATAAATAGAATAATGGAATCTTTCAACAAACAAAATCTGTTTGCAAACTGTCAATTTGGCTATCAACTGCGAAACCAGCATTAAAATGAACGACACAAGTATTTGAAAATTTTGATAATAGTGTATGTACTAGTATCTTTCTTTGTGACTTGTCAAGGGCATTTTATTGTATATCACATAAAATTCTCGTTGCTAAATTATATCAGTATGGAATTAGAGGACCTACACTAGATTTAATCGAATCTTTCTGTACTTCAAGAAGTTCGAGAGTTGTAGTTAACAATGTACAATCAAGTGAAACCACTCCAATGCAGGGAGTTCCTCAAGGAAGTATTATTGGGCCTATTTTATTTCTAATATATGTAAATGATTTGCCAAATTACATCTCCCCGATATTTACTATTCTGTTGGTAAAACTTGTACAATTAGTTTCTGTTGAAATCGTTAAACAAATTTACTATGCCCACATGTATTCACATATATCATACGGTATTATACTATGGGGTGTGGCGAGTGAATGGTGACGAATATTTAGACTGCAAAAGAAAGCGGTTCGAATCGAATCGACCAACTTTTGCACCATGTCAACAATTGTTTATTGAGTTGGGTATACTGACTTTCCCATGTATTTTCATTTATAATTGTTTAATTTATATAATTAAGGATGTACAAGAGCAAACTAAAAACTACGTCAATCATTCGTACAATACATTAAAAAAGGATGATTTTCGTCAAGCAAAATTACGACTAATTGCCTAACAAAAGCAACCAATGTATATAGGTATAAAATTATTAAATAAATTGCCTGAACATGTAAAACAATTACCATACAGTATGTTTCGTAGTAGTATAAAAAAACATCTGATAAATAATGCCTATAACAATATTTCTGAATTTCTGATAGCAAATTTAAATGAAAAGTAACTTTTTAATGTGACTTTGGTTTTATTACTATGTAATCTTTCACCTCAATAAATATGATTATATTATTATCCCTATAGGATGTTTACAAAGTTTTATCTGTCAAACTGAAACAATAGTTTAATTGTATGTTTTGTTTTCCATGGCGTAATCAGTTTAAACTTATAAATTTTATTTTGGGTTTAACATGTGAAAAATAAGTAAATTTTAAATAATTTTAAAGTCATTAGACGCGGTTTTTAATTCTGAACGTGTTTTTAGTTACACTTGTGTGTAAAATTAATATGAAAATTTTACCATTGTCGTTCCTATGATCCATTCAAAAATTAGTTCAGAAATAGATCATATTTAAACTCATATACCTTATAGCGATCGTGCCCTAGCCGTTCCCACGTGACAGGTCGGGAGCTTTCACAGCAAAGTGTTATGTTTGCTCCTGCGTTTATCTCAATTTCGCCTCCAGTTGGAGAGTATATCCGAGGAGCATTACGAATGTCTGCAACACACAACATTATTTTTTAATACGTGTTATTAATAGCTTAAATTCCTTCATTTCGACTAGGCATCACTTACCGTTAACATAAACATATTTTGCTTCTTCATACAAGTGCTCGTAATGTTCCAGTCGACACTTGTACAATCCTTCATCTTCAGTAGAAATATTGTGCATTGTTATAGTATTAATTACAAGTACGTTGGTTTTTAATTTAATTACTTGAACATGTTCCTTATGTGTGTTCCTCTGTAACAATTTTAATATCAAGTATTTATTTTCTAATAATATAACAAACATAAATTTTTGGATATTAAATCAAAAGATCTTCATATATTTATTTTGCATGTGGGATATTATTGCAGATTTAATAAAATCAATAATGAAGTTTAGAGATAACGTCTTTGCTAATTATGAAATAACAAAATCTGAAAGTTCCTCGAAGTATTTCAAGTCTTCACAAAATCTTGTCACTAAATCAACACGCCGTGAAAAACAAGCTTATCGTAATTATAAAAAAAAATAAATCCAACTTATGCGATGCACTGAAACAATTACAACAAATGTAAAACCGCAAATAAATATACCTGATATCAGTATTAGGCGTGGGTGAAAAAAATTAAAACAATTTTTATTTTGATTGAAAGTCAAATACAGGGTTAGGAATTCAATAATGGACTTAGGCTTAACCTTTGCCGACCTATAATAATTTACAATCTTTGGTTCCTAAAAGTAGGTCACTGGTGACCCAATATTTAAGTTATTATTTTATCTGATTTCGTTAAAATAATTACAAACTTAAAGTACATAAATTTTGTATCATCCTTTTTGAACATGGTTTTATACAAAAACAAGAGTATAATAAACAAATAAACGAGTATTTATTAATTTAGTGTTAATTGAAAAAATCATAAACAAAGGTAGTTATTACATAATATTATAGAATATATTATTATAATGTAGTTTTAAAACAATTTTTACCATTTTAAAACTACCCCTGTGCCTTCCAAACCACTAACATCTTTGGGGGGCGGCTTTTAGTTTTATTGTATGACAAAATAATTTTTTATCCTTTTCTACTATAGAGTGTTCGTGATACATTGTTTAAAGCAAAACTACATATTTGTTTGGTTTTCAATAACTTCGTCGTTCTCACCTTTCGATTCGTCACCAAAACTACCTTCATGTGGTACGACTTTAACTTCTTCTTCTTAATCAATCATTCATAGCTTATAAAGCTCTTCATCAGACAAAGCTTTTTTATTTATACACATTTTTTAAAAAAGGCAGTAAAAACCACACTAACTCTCAATAAATACTGACGTATAGTGAAAAAGTGTCTCCTAAACAAGTACAAACGCATTTGCAAAGTAATAGTACTGCACACGTGTAACGAGAACCTCAAAATCGGTGTAATATTTATAGTAACATTGATTCCTAAAACCGGGTCACTACTGACCCGTACTTAAAAATTGTTCATAACTCCCAAAAATAAGTTAACATTTATAATTGTGATAATGCAAAATATTCATTAACATGTTTTAGGAGAATTCACGGGAGGAAATTAAATTAAAAAAATTATTACCAAAGTTATTTAGAAAAAATATGATCTTGGGTCATCGCTGACCCTCTTTTAGGTCGGCGAAGGTTAAGTTGTAAATAATTTATTGAAGATTCATTGCCAACATTTCGGCCAAGGATATGACCATCTTCAGGTCAAAAATATAGATATAAATACAACAACCATAAAATATTTTAAGTTGAATAATGAAGTTCAGGGAAACCATCAAAATTTAGAATCATGTTATTCACTACGTATTTAGAATAAAAAGAAATATTTCATTCGTTAAATGTTTACCCTAAACTTTTGTTCAATGATATAAAGTGCATATAGTTTAAATTTCTTCCTTTATTCAAACACTGTTTCGTTCTCAATTATAATCAACATTTCACACTAGATGGCGCAAGCCGACGTCTGCTTCAAATGCAACTTTAATGTTTCTCAACAGAAATATGATTTAATCATTTTAATTTAGAAATAGGTCTGCATACGAGTTATCAAAATAAATTATAAACATTTATAGAGTTTTGAAAGATACAAATAATTTTTACTACAGGCCCAGTTCCTGTTATTTAGCTGTTTATCTTACAGAAAAAGATTTCAAACAAAATATTCTAATAGCAGCTGTTTCAAATTAAGTAATCTAAAAGCACTATCACAGTTTCAAACATCATTTCTCTATTATGTAGTTTGTATCTGTAAGAACTCTAAACAGATATTAACCTACTGCGTTTGCAATTCAACTCACAATCCATCTATTATAGGAACATCATATCTATATCACAGCGCAGCTAACAGTTTTATATCATATTCATATTGCAAAACTATTAGACCACAATTAGTTTTTATTCAATATAAACTTAATTGCTTTATGAGAAAATAAATACCAAAATTAAAATTTTTAATAAATAACAGATTGCTTTTCAAATATTAACAATATTTTTTTCTGTCTGTTTTCATTATTATTATATTTTATTATGTAACTCAAATTAAATTTATAATTTTACTAATACAAAACAATAAACTAAATTTCACAGTTCCACTAAAATTATAAATAAATTAATTGTAAGTACCATGCAACGTAGACCCTTGCCTGAATAATATCAGTAGTTCAAACTACTTCAGAATGCTTTAATTGTTTTCTTTATTTAAAAAATAATAATCGAATGAAATAAATCTACAAAAAGAATCTACTATAGATCAGCATTTTCAAAAATTTTAATATCCTATTTGATCCGACATCTGATCCGAAATCCGATCTGAGATTCGATCTGTACTATTTTCCCTATTTATATTGTAACAATATGTGCTATCTCATTTTTGTTATGAGGCGATAGTTACAAGTTTGGCTTCGTGTAATTTAACACTCGTGACCTCATATTCTTAAATGGATGAACGTGAAAACTTTAGATTTTCAAATATAGGACATTAACTTATAAAAGTATTAGTTATTAGTAAATATTCTTAGAATTCAAACAAGTTTCCATGTTCACTTCATCGGCTATGCCTTTGTGTCAGATTACACAGCCCAAGCACTTGAGACATCTGTGTTCACTTCATGGGTGGAGATGGACTCCAAATGTGGGTAATGTACCCAAGTTAACAAGTGTTTCGGAATAGCCAAGTCAGTCAGAACGAGCGACTCAACGTGTGAAGACGTGCGGTGGTCCTCACACGAATTAAATTATGTATTTAAATCAGTGTATTAATTTATAAAGTAATAGCCGAGACAGACGACGAAAGTTAATGATAATTAAACTCTAATTCTTAATTTAACATTTCGTATGTCATATTTCAATTATATTAATGATCATTAGAAACGTAATTTCAAATGTAATGATCATTAAGCCACGATGATGTTTTAAAAACATAGTCGTAAGCATTCGGCAATAATCGCCGCACTGATAACGTCAAGTTTTTGTTAATTCTAGCGCACCAAATATATTTTGTATGTCGTCTGTCAGGTATTTTCATAATTAAGAATTAAGGTAAATTACTAATTATACTAATGATCATTAATATTTGTCGTCTGTCTCGGCTATAACGTGTTTTCATCACATTAGTGATTCACAGATCAAGTAAATAGCAACCGCATCAAATAAATTATACTATCATATTTCAACTTATTCGCTCTTACGTACAGCTTGCTTTATTACAATATGTAACCAATTGTAACTTTGTAAATTCGAATGAAAATTATCGTTATAGATGAAACTGAATTACTAATTTTGTTGTAAAAAAATAATTTTATTGTATCGTTATTTCATTATTTTGTATTATACTAAGTAAATATTTATAAATTTTACGTAGCGTTATCATTTCTATAGAGTGGGATTGAAATTTATATATTTTTTGCTCAGAAAGCTGAGAATGAATATATCAGATGGAATATTTCATCCGAATTTTGATTCTGGAATTTTATCCGAACTTCGGATCGGATGTTGTTTACGATTTCAAATCGGATTAAGATATTTTTGCCGATTTATAGTACCTACTACTTTATCATTTTTAAAGGGACCATAAACGAGTGTTTAAAAAAAAAACATATGCTTCTATCGTAACATTCCGCATTACTCGTTTTTTGCCAAATTTTGTATATTTTCTTTTATATTACTATTTATTTTTTAATATAGTTTACGAAAATCATTTATAAAGGTTTGCGTACTGTTTGTTTAAAATACGAGCAAAGTGCACCGTGTCAAGAATAATAATAATAGATCTTTTTTTTTAAATATTGCTATTAATAACAAAAATTACAATATTAAATAAAATAAATAATAACAATATTATATATTATAAATAACAATTGACAATATTGGACAAACCGATGTCATTTACACAGCCTTTGAAAAGGCATTCGATTCAATCGTGAACTTCTTCTCGCTAAATTGCACTATATTGGTTTTAATTCTGATAGCATACAATTCATACGTAATTACCTCTCTAATCGTCATCAGGTGGTTATGATAGATAATGTTTCATCCAATCAAGCTTTTGTTTCTACGGGTGTGCCTCAAGGGTCTATCTTAGGCCCGCTTCTATTTTCAGTGTACATATTTGATCTGGTTAAATGTTTTAAATTTTGTAAATCTCACATGTACGCTGATGATACGCAAATCTATCTTTCTTTCGACCCTCTAGAGGCTCTCATTGCTACAGATTATATGAATAAAGATTTAGAAGCATTGTCGAAATATAGTTCAGATCACTGTTTACATCTAAATGAATCTAAATCGGTGGTGATGTTGCTTGGAAATGATTACACCAGAAAATATCTGATTGCAAATAATGCCATTAGTGTTAGAATTAACAATATTAATATCAAGATTTCCAACAAATGTAAGAACTTGGGGTTAGACTCAGATTTTCAGAACATGTTTCACTTCTAATACGGAAAGCTTACCTTGCTCTGAAAAATTTATACATGAATAGATTTGTTCTATCTAAGAAGAATAAGATAGTCTTATCTAGTACTTTGGTACTTTCTATCTTTAATTATTGTGACACTATTTATGGTCCTCACATTACAAGTTTTGATGCTAAAAGGATTCAGAAGGTACAGAACTGCTGTGTAAGATTTGTCTTTGGTTTGGGTAGAAAAGAACATGTAAGTCCTTATTTGCATAAATTGGGATGGTTAAACATGGATCAGACAAGAATGCTTCATTTTGCGTGTTCAGCTCATCGTATTCTGCGAAACCGATCTCCTCCTTATCTTTACGATAAATTATCTGTTCGCACTGACCATCATGGCCGTAATCTAAGAAACAATCTTAGATTTCACATCCCAAAGTTTCAATCTGCGCTCTTTAAACGGACTTTTAGCTATTTATTTCCTACTGTGCTCAATAACATTCCTGTTCCATTCATCTACCTCCAGTCTGCCGCTTTCAGTAAAACTATAAGAAAATTATTGCTGGATAGTGTTACGTCACTCTTTTGATCTAGTATCTTATTTATGTATTGTGTATGCTATATTGCTTTGTTGATGAACTGATTCTTGTTACTTTTAGTTCATATTTTCTATGTTTATTTTATGTTAAATGCTCTTGTAGTTTGTTGTGCCATACCTGTACATATTGCCTTTCGTTTAAATTGTTAAAAGGTTAATATGGAAGAACAGCTTAGGCTGAATATTTGCCAATAAATCAATATTTATTTATTTATTTATTTATCAAGTTGATCACTACTTATTATTAAATAAATTGAATAAATATGGATTTTTTTCACCCCTGATTCAATTATTGACATCCTATCTACTCAATAGACAGCAGTTTGTTTGTTATAATGGTTTCAAATCAATAACTTTTACTCCCTCCTCAGGCGTTCCACAGGGTTCAAATCTAGCTCCCTTATTATTTACTTTATTTATTAGTGATATATGTGAAATAATTAGTTGCAACAAACTCCTGTTCGTAGATGATTTAAAAATTTTCAACCGCATAAATACTCGCTCAGACTGCATCGCCCTTCAACAAGACATTGATCGCATCAATGTCTGGTGTGAAGATAATAAACTTCATTTAAATATTAACAAATGTCAAGTTATTTCCTACAGTAGGAAAAAAATCTCCGTTACTCTGGCATTATAGCATCAACAATAACACTCTTTTAAGAGTCTACAGCACACATGCTCTAGGCATTCATTTCGAGTCATCTTTTCACTTTAATAAACATATAAACGATGTCATCGAATAACAAATATATCCAAAATGTAGTCGCAACACCCAAGTCTGCCGCCATCTCCGGACGAGAGAGGATGTAAATGAATTAAACGTCTCATCCTAGTGTTCCAGGAGGAACCAGGGCGAAATCTTGGATTATAAGCTGCTCGCTTTGCTACAGTAGGATAGTGATAGGATAGTGATAGTCAGATGGGGGATCATGGTCAGAGTAAGTAACAGTCAAACGGTACGAGCAATGAAGAGGCGGTCAACAGTGAAGAAAGTACGAAAACAGTCCCAAACATCAGTCAGAGGTTTCAGCAGAAGGCAGAGTCCGATTCAAGTTTGTAACAGACAGGATCTACAAGAAATATTCGTTTGCAAAATTGTTGATTAGATTGCGTCTTTAAGACACATGTCATGTTATTCAACTTTTGGAACACGCGCGACCTTTTGAGGCATTTGTCACATTCAGCGAAATGATTGCGATCGAGCATTTATTTACTATAAATTCCGTAGTTTAAGATAGTTTGTAGATGATGGTATACAATGTAGAAGTATGTAGCAGATAGTTCGAAAGTAGTAGTTGTTAGTACGTACATAGTAGTTACGAATCGTGAGTAGAAGAATATTCGAGGGTGTCTACCCCGAGAATATGATGTGATTAATTTGTTATTTGTTGTTTAATTAATTCATTATCTTTGTTTTGTCTTAGTTTTTATTATGTTGTTTAAATAAAATATTTACCACTCGCAATTGTTGCTTTCTTTACTTATTATTCAACTTCAGCACGTCGACAATCAGTGGTCAAGATAAATTCTCATTTTTGACCACCATGATTTATTACAAGTTCTCCACACAAGGCTCTGGTTTGACTCTGGTCCGGATAAGTCGACCAATCAACAACTCACATCAAAATCCTTTAAATCCTTTCCTCACCATGCTGCTATGGCTAGGCCAGGCACGGGTGATACCATCCTTCAAACACCATCCTTTGCTGCTCATGAACATTTTCACAGTATTTACCCTTAGTATAATTATTGTCAACCATAAAGGTTTTCTGTTATGCAGTTAATCAACAAATCATATTAATGTTGAAAGACCATCACAATGATATCAATAGTAATTATCACGACGATTTTCCTAAATAAGTATTTCATGCTAATTGTTTGCAAAAACGACACAACGCTGGGCATTGGTTACCGTACGAATGAGACCCCCCAGATGGACATTGGTTACCTATAAAGGAAACTTAAGATGCGATTGATTACATATAAAAGAAATTTAGATAATCAATTCCATGAATGGATTAAGTCTGAAAGTGTTAATTCTTTTATGTTCTTAATTAAATATAACAGTATGTACTTGCAGTTGCTGTTGTTCCAGCCTAAATTCCAATAAGCATGCGGAAATATTTTTGACAACATTTAATAATTTTTTTTATCTCTCTGCTTGGGGTTTTTTGTCTTGTTTTTTTCTTCTTGCGTAAGGTGAATACCAAAGAGATATTTTACTATTTATTTCACGACAAAACTTTGTGTTTAAACCACACCGTTCGTTCAAAATTCACATAATAAATCATATTTTGTAAATGATTTTAGTTTTAATAAATGCACAAAGTATGACGTCACAATCACGTCTTTTGGAAGGAATTTAATTATCAAGTCGTTCGGTCGACACGACGACGGCAAGAGTACATAGGCGTCTGACCGAAACTACTTATTAACAGTTAACAATAGACCTAACCTGAAATGTCAAACCGAATCTATTACTTGCGTTCGGTTTTGAAGTGTGTTCCCCATATTTTCAAGTCGTTTTGATACATACATAACATATGAGTCAGGTCACGATGCGAGTCCGGTTGCTTTTATATGTTTTTTCAATGATTTTCGTGGGTGCGGAACCGTTTTTGTCAAATTCGCTTGTCTTCAGATTTTGTCCATCACCAAAAGTCGCCGCGTAGGGCAGCACCCTGACGGGGCAGTTATCTGTCAGTGCATCGCGTGACATTTCTAGGATTAATTGCAGATATTTTAAATTAAAAATTTATCAAAAAAACGATTGCGATGCAACTTTGGTAAGTTTTTGTGCGCACACCCGCGATGGTTTCTGATTTAGCACAAGTCTAGTCCGCCATCTTGAACAAAATGGCCGCTAGCTATTCTAATAAGTACTGCACTGAGTTGATCCAAATTTGGTATAGGCATAGATAAAAACGAATCTTAACATATAGGTATAATAAAGCTTCAGTCCGCAATCTTGAAACAAAATGGCCGCTAACTATCCTGAAAAGTACTGCACTGATTAAATTCAAATTTAGTATAGACATAGAGGAGAACCAATCTTAACATACAGATATACTAATGCTTTAGTCCGCCATCTTCAAACAAAATGGCCGCTAGCAATCCTGAAAAGTACTGCACTGATTAAATTCAAATTTGGTATAGGCATAGAGGAGAATTAATCTTAACATATAAGTATAATAAAGCGTTAGTCAACAAAATGGCCGCTAGCTATTCTCAAAAGTACTGCACTGATTTAATTCAAATTTGGTATAGGCATAGACGAAAACCAATATTAACATATATGTAGGTATAATCAAGCATTAGTCCACCATTTTGAAACAAAATGGCCGCTAGCTATCATGAAAAGTAATGCACTAATTTGATTCAAATTTCGTATAGGTATAGACGAAAACAAATATTAACATATAGATATAATAAAGCTTCAAGCCGCCATCTTGAAACAAAATAGCCGCTAGCTATCTTGAAAAGTACTGCACTGATTCGATTCAAATTTGGTATAGGCATAGACGAGAACCAATCATATCTTATAGGTATAAATGAAGCTTTAGTAGTCCACTATCTTGAAGCAAAATGGCCGCTAGCAATCCTGAAAAGTTCTGCTCTGATTAATTTCAAATTTGGTATAGGCATAGATGAAAACCAATCTTAACATATAGGTACAATAAAGCTTTAGTCCGCCATCTTGAAACAAAATGGCCGCTAGATATCCTGTAAAGTACTGCACTGATTAAATTCAAATTTGGTATAGGCATAGAAGAGAACCAATCTTAACAAATAAGTACAATAAAGCTTTAGTCCGCCATCTTGAAACAAAATGGCCGCTAGCTATTCTCAAAAGTACTGCACTGATTTAATTCAAATTTGGTATAGGCATAGAAGAAAACCAATCATATCTTATAGGTATAAATGAAGCTTTAGTAGTCCACTATCTTGAAGCAAAATGGCCGCTAGCAATCCTGAAAAGTTCTGCTCTGATTAATTTCAAATTTGGTATAGGCATAGATGAAAACCAATCTTAACATATAGGTACAATAAAGCTTTAGTCCGCCATCTTGAAACAAAATGGCCGCTAGCTATTCTCAAAAGTACTGCACTGATTTAATTCAAATTAACATATATGTAGGTATAATAAAGCATTAGTCCACCATTTTGAAACAAAATGGCCGCTAGCTATCATGAATATGCACTAATTTGATTCAAATTTCGTATAGGCATAGACGAAAACAAATATTAACATATAGATATAATAAAGCTTCAAGCCGCCATCTTGAAACAAATTGGCCGCTAGCATTCCTGAAAAGTTCTGCTCTGATTAAATTCAAATTTGGTATAGGTATAGATGAAAACCAATCTTAACATATAGGTATAATAAAACTTTAGTCCGCCATCTTAAAACAAAAACAAAAGCTATTCTGAAAAGTACTGCACTAATTCGATTCAAATTTGGTATTGGCATAGACGAAAACCAATCTTAACATATAGATATAATGAAGCTACAATCCGCCATCTTGAAACAAAATGGCCGCTAGCTGATTCGATTCAATTTTGGTATAGGCATAGACGAGAACCAATCTTACATATAGACATAATAAACTCCCAATCCGCCATCTTCCCGAACGTGGTTCAAGTTTGCGATCGAATTGCAGTTTCCAGTACGACTCGCATTTGCAATGACCATCAACAAAGCACAGGGACAATCGCTACAAGTGTGTGGACCAAATTTGGAAAATCCATACTTCTCACATGGACAACTGTATGTGGCATGATCACGAGTCGGAAAATCTTCTGATTCATTCGTATCCGTCCCAAAGAGAAAAACAAAAAATATTGTGTATTCAAAAGCACTTCAATAAACAGAATGAAATACAAACACCTTCTTTCTTTGAGTTGCATTGCAACGCATGCCGGGTACTCGCATTAAATTGTAGACCACGCGAACGAAGTCGCGGGTAATAGCTAGTACTTAATAAAATTAATAATCCTTTTGGAATAAAAGGGTTATCTAGTGATACTTATCAAATTCAAGGTAAAAAATATAAAGTTGTTATATTGCATCACGGACAAACAATGGAGGAATGTTAATATACTAGTTTTATTAAGGGCCGAGATATCGACCGCCTAATAAAGTAGCTAATAGTTATTAGCAAAATAAATTATTTATTAGGAAGATATTTATTTTTTAGATATCCAGTTCAATTTATTTGTCTACTTGTTATTAGGTACCTAATAAATAAATAAGCCAAAATTGCAACACTGTTTATCTTTTAGAGAGAGAGAATGTTATCAAAATCATTATTTAGAAAGAAATACAAAACTTGTTTATGACGGTTAATAAATATATAATTGTAATTCTGTTTCTACCTCCTTGATTTTGTTATAACTGTCAAAATGTCAGGAAAACGTGCAAGATCTGTAATGTTTACTATAAATGAAGTCAGATTATTAGTTGAAATAGATATAGAATTTAAAAATGTAATACAAAATATTCAGATATAGTGAATTAAAAGCAAAAAACGAATAATGGGAAAAATAGCTGCAAGATTTAATGCACAGTTTTATACAATTCATCGTGCTTCTAAAACCTCACGTCTGAGATATAATTGTGTTCAATGTTACATTAACAATAAGTACGTTGTAAGGGCGTCTAATATTAATTGTTTCCAAATTCTCAATTTTATAAAGTAAATAAAAATAAATATATCATCACGCCTTATACCCATTACTGAATGTGGCCGTAGCAGATCTCAGAAAGTGATATATTTATGAACGTGAAGTGGGGTTTTCCAGCCGTTTAAACACGGTCCCCAAATTTGATATTGGTGCAGGAGGCACACAAGTCATTTTAATGTGGTGAAAATTGTTTGTTGGCTGTGGGATTCGATTACAGGTTCTGAAATAAACAGGCCGACTGAATCACCTACCCCATTTCATGTATCTCTATAATTTCATCCAATATATCAAAATTCATCTAAAATATCAATGATAACTCTTGTAGCACCGTATACAAATAAAAGCATACTTTTTTTAATAAAAAATTAATACAGTGTTCAAAATATATTTTTATTTCTGTATAAATTGATATAACAATTGAATCTTTTGTTTTTTTATTAGGAGGTTTGAGTAGGTAATAAAATATGTAGCTAATAAATATGTTTATTAGCTAAATAAAATTAATAAGATAGTGGATATCTGCTAAATAATATTTATTACCTAAATCATTTTATTAGGAAGTGGATATCTCGGTCCTGAATTAATCAATCTTGAATAGAAGCAAATGATTTTACAATTGCCAAAAAAAGTTGGCCGAGGCATTCTAAAAATGTTTACTTAGTAATATTGGACTACACTAAACTATAATTTTTTTTCATATCAACAAAAATAAATGATATCTAAACTCAAAACACAATATCATTGTAAAGAGTTACGGCAAGAGTTCCGCAGCAGTGTTTTAATTAAAACTCAAAACAGTTCCTATACAAAAATGAGTGATATCATTCATAAGCAAAAAATAAATTTTGATAAATCAAAATGTCTCGAACGTAATAAATTAAAATAAAATCAGACAAAATATAAAATGAAAGAATTTTTTAAAACTATTATGACTAAGTTATTGTTTCAGTAATATCTATCCCATCAAACCGTAACCATCTCAAATTGCATTGGTTGACAAGGTATCAAACGTGCACAACTTGAACTTAGTTACTTTTGTTAAATACAGAAATAAAGGGTATGATACAATAAAAAGCCCAAACAAATTTTAATAAAACAAAATTGGCGTGTCCATTTTTTACAGAACATTTAGAATAAAAAGTATGTAATAGCGACGCAGAATTCTGTTATCTAACGTATTATCTACCCTAAAATTAATGGATTGATTGTGTACGAAATATGAGGATAAGATTTGTTAATTGTAAATGGACACGCCAATTTTGTTTTATTAAAATTTGTTTGGGCTTTTTATTGTATCATACCCTTTATTTCTGTATTTAACAAAACTAACAAATTTCAAGTTGTGCACGTTTGATACCTTGTCAACCAATGCAATTTGAGATGGTTACGGTTTGATGGGATAGATATTACTGAAACAATAACTTAGTCATAATAGTTTTAAAAAATTCTTTCATTTTATATTTTGTCTGATTTTATTTTAATTTATTACGTTCGAGACATTTTGATTTATCAAAATTTATTTCTTGCTTATGAATGATATCACTCATTTTTGTATAGGAACTGTTTTGAGTTTTAATTAAAACACTGCTGCGGAACTCTTGCCGTAACTCTTTACAATGAAATTGTGTTTTGAGTTTAGATTTCATTTACTTGCACCTTTCCTATATTTCGCCACCATTGAACAGCTACTTCGTGCTACGAACATTTTTAGGGTTACATTCTTTGACATTTAAACACAACGTAGGTAAAAAATTAATAATTATTAAAAGTAATTTTAAATTACTAGACGATTACGCGTTACAGTATTTTGCGATATTTATTTTATATATATCGTACTGTTACAAGGTGAAACAAACGGGCTGAAGTTAGTATCAGAACGATGATCTGCCTTGATCTCTTTGAAACGAAATATTTTTCTTATTATGAATGGAATTTATTAAGTATTGTATATAATTTTGAAGCCAAAGTTTGATAATAAACTAGATACCATTCGTGTTATGAACAAATGTTGACAAAAATTCCACACAAAATTTGAATTTAAAAAAAAAAATATGCTAGGAACGATTTTGTTTAAAAACAATCGTGTAATTCAAAATATTATTTTCTATAACTCTATAAATTTTTTATCCAATTTAAATTTGCAATTCTGGAGAAAAAAATAAAATTTGTGAAAAAGACTCAAAACAGGACTTTCTCGTGTATTTTTAGTTTTTTCTTCAGAACTGTAAATTCAAATTGGATAAAAAATTTCTGAGTTATAGGGAACCATATTCTTAAATATACAGAATTTTTTAAAATCGTTTGTAGCATTTTTGAGAAAATCAGATCTAAAATTTTAATACCACTTAATACTTCATTTTCAATTTATTTATATTATAAAGATTAAATATTCTTGTTCATACACATATCAAGAAGCTGCATGTTCAGAAATTATGTAGTACTATTTATTTACTTATTTCGATGAGATTAAATATATGAAATATTTTTTGAAATTTGAATTTGTTGCTTTTTCGCGAAATTCTAATTATCTACAAGTGACATATGCTTCATGGTACACTCAGTGCTGAAATGATCAGAAATAATGACAGCTGTCATAATCATGTTCCAAGATATTCAACTACATACATGAAAATTAGAGAGTATTTCATAATTCGTATTCTGAAAGATGTCTTTTTGTTGTTTTTCGTGTTATATTACATTATAGAATTCAAATTTATGGGTACTTTTTTATAATAAAATATTTCATCAGTTTTAGATGAGCATACTACTGGAACAGCATAATTTGAAATATTGGAAGGTATTATTTATCTTTCAGTAAACGATTTTTGCCACATAAAAGTTTTTAATTGTACGGTTATAGAAAGTAATTCATCCATAACCTCAAACATTTCATCAAAATAAAATACAAATAACATATTTGTTACATTGTTTACAGTTCGAAATAGCAACTGATTGGGGTAAAACTCGAGAATCTGCGAAAATAAAAGTTTACGAGCAAGTAATTGGAGTTACAGTAAAACCAGGTGATTTATTTGTAAATTTAGAACCTTAAATGCAGGATATTTAGCTGCTTCTCCAGATGGTTTAGTTGGGCAAGATAAAATAATTAAAGTAAAATAGCCATATATAATTCGACAGTTGTTACCGAAAGAAACTGCTGTTAAAATAAATAAACTTATATTCTGTTTTAGATGGTAATAAGTTAAAATGAAAGACGAATCACAATTATTATTATCAAATACAAAGCCAGTTGTTCATAACAGGACGAAAGGAATGGACGCCTCAGGGTATGGAAGTAGAGACAATAAAAAATGATGACGAGTTTGTTCAACGGATGCTTCCAATATTAAAGAAATTTTATGTAAAGAAACTGGCTCCAGAAATAGATAATTCACGAAAAGAAAGATGTGTGTCGATCAGGAATATGTCACAGAAACGTGGAAAGTAAGAAATTTTAAAAGTGTTCAAATAACATGATAAATTCAGTGGGCACAAAATAGAATTTTCTGGAGCATTTATGGCCAATGGAAAATATTTTTATGCATATAAATGAAACTTCTAATTCGTCATGACTGTAGAATATATTGATATATAAGTGGCATAAACTGGCATAATGGTGAAAGCGAAAAATTAGTGCACCTGTCACTCACGAGTGTGAGAGAAATTATATGACATAATGGGTAAATATTCCAGCGTTTGAAGAAAAAATAGCCATTTTGTTTTGCACTGAAATATACGCTGAATTGCGTATATAATTTTCTGTATGGGTACTTTTTCTGTAAATATGAAATTCTATGTTGGTTCCGTTTCAACAATGTTTCAAAGATAGCCAGAACGGATGTCAGACGAGGTGTTTGTACGTGTTAATTGAAACAGGTGCATCTTTATAAGTCGTTGTTTTAAAAACACGTATACACAGTGTTTAGAGCGATATCGTTTTCGTTAGTCACCTTTATAATCGTGTTGCACGTGGGTTACTATATTCATTTCTAGTAATTTTTACATGATCCCACTCCTGTAAATTATATATCTCATATTATTTAATTATAGATTATACTTTCCGTTCATTTTTGTTTAAAGCATAAAATTTGTAAACGTTGTTATTGTTATAAATCAATTATTACAACTGGTACTATATTATTGAATTTCGAATAATTTTCTTTATTTCTACACACAAAAGGCATAACTTTTTTTTCTATCCTACACTTAATTTTGTAATTCTTTTAGCATTTTCCAATTTCGAAATGTGGTAACACTATAAGCACTACAAGAAAATGGATTTTTTTAATTTTTGTTTTATATATTCGGTATTGTGTTTTACTGAATCTGTAATTTTCATTTGAAATTATTTATTTAATGCAAACACAAAAAAAGGCATTTTAATACAATAGAGAAATGTACGTTTTTCCTTTCCTGAAAATGGCGGTGTACCTCAAGTGGTTATTTAATCAAATTCTTGGGCATTTCCGTCTGACTGCACAACCTGCATGTTCTATGTTACTTCATTCGACTATAACATATGTCAACTATATTTATAATATAATTGTTTATAATGTGACTTGCAGTGTTTTCTTTTACTTTCTATTTACAGATAAGGCATAAAAAACTCACACTTACGGTTATAGGAAGCACCCAATAAGGCAAATATTTATCATATGGAAAATAGAGTTCGAATAAGAATAAACATTTCAGTTTTATGTCGCCTCCCACATCGGCTGTGTTTGGACCTTCAATGAATTGGAGCTTATATAAATAAAAGTAATCTAAAATAAAATGAGAGAATAATTAAAATTTGCTTCAACATGTGTTGTACTTTACAGGGCAACACCTAAAATTGCTGATCTATTGAGAGCGTTTCTGCATTACCAGCTATCGGCTCTCGACTCTGCTATGAAATATTTAGCAAATGTTAAAAAAAAACCATCGCAGACCAACACTTCCTTTCTTTCATATCTTTTTGATTAGTTTTCATTTCTTACAATTCTTATATATTAAACGGCTTCATTCAGTATACATATAAGAGTCCTGCACGGATCGACCTAATTACACCCGCACCCGACCCGCTACCCGCAACCCAAACCGCATTACGGGCAATACGGAAAATTTGTAATTGCCTACAACAATAGTACAACAAACAAATACATTTATAAATAATTTAACATAACTATTATAAGTTACCCAGATCCGCTATAGATTCCTACTTAATCATTTCACCTATTCAGACTTCAGAGGTTCAGGAATCAGGAATGGGTGAAATGGTGATCGTGATTAAATGGTTAACATTTCCTTTGGACTATAATCAACCATTATATCCCGAGTGATACAAATTTACAAAATTTTGCTTAGAATGTATTTGAATAAATAATAATTTGATTATTTGAACTCAAAATTTTATCTGAAACAACATGTTTATAAATAGGCCATGCCAACATGTCAAATATAATAAATTAAATTCTTTAGCACGAAGGGTATACGTTAAGTTACTTCTTGAATTAACAATAACATTATTACGTAACCATTGGGACCATAGCAAATCATTTGAACTTTAAATTTCTGTCAAAACTACTTTATATTTGCAAAATATTATTAAACTGGCGTGTTTAATAAAATACAATATTGATAAACGTAAATAAATGTAAGTATCTTGTTTCCAGCATACATGCCTTCAAGAACCTCGAAATTGCCCACAAGAAAAGCTAGCTGCAATTTAATCGTAATTAAAGAGCTGAGTGTCTTTTAATCATTTATTTAAAATGCACAACAATGGAAAATGAGGCTATCTGATTAGTTGAATTTATAATGAATGAAATAATAGGATTTAATTTGAAGAATTAATCAATTAATCAATAACATATTTTTCCGATTAACAAACTTAGATTGAATCCATTTTAGTCGGACTCACACCCGAGCTTGACTCGCAAAGTTACATAAACCCGATCCGCATTGCGGATACCCGACTCGGTGCAGGACTCTCTGTACTACTCGTATACTATATTTTCTTTGTAATGGCAGCGACAACAATATCTTTGTGGTCGTAGAAAATGTTTTTTTTTTAATGTTTTTATCTTGACGCAATTTAATACTTGCAGGGAAGTGTTGCCAAAATCGTACTACGTAAGAGATTTTTTTGTTTTATTTATTAGTCAACCTGAATTTGAAAGAAAATTAATATTGGTGCCTGTAGGCTGATGATTTATGAACACTTCTTTTTACGAGTTCAGCCTTTAAAAAAAGTCATTTTATACTAAAACAATGTGAAATGTACGTTTTAGAAAACCTGTCTCTCAAATCGTACTGTTCTGTTTCCAGTGACACATTAGGAATGAGAATATAAAATTTGTACGAAATTATTTTGTTAATAACTTGTCAATGAAAAAAAAAACTAAATAATATATTACTGAAAATAATAAATAATGTTTTAGACTATAATTAGCATTCTTTATTAATAACATAGAAAGAAACCAGCAAGATTTTGAAAATTCTATAGTAATACAGTAAAAGAAACTTGTTAAAATATCGACATAACATTGACAGTAGTTACAAAATATACATCAAATAAATTTATACATTTAATACAATAAGGCTAATGTCCAAAAATGTAAGAATGTAAAGAGACATTTATAAAAATTTTACATTCACCTGATTTTTTTAAGTTTCTGTAGCTCGCAAAGATAACCATGTAATATTTTACCTACATCATCGACTTATAATTGAATTCATATATTTGCTACTTGATGTCTCTCACGTTAACATTTACGATTTATTTGACCAGGACGCATTAAGCAACTCTCCCAATTTATCCCAATTTATTTGTGTTAATAGATTTAAATAGCAAGTAAAGGAAATAAGATGGCAACTAAATAATAAAAATACAAATACGAATTATTACTTACTAAATGTACGTGATAGTCGCATGGTAGACATTTGATTGTGTCTGATGAAAACACAATCACAATAATAGAAAAACCAATTGATATATTCTGGAAATTCAATTGTAAATCCAGAGTATGGGTGGAAACTACCCTGTACACACATTCATACAAATATGATGAGATTAAAGATATTGTTCTTATTCGAATGTACGTATTACTTACCACATAATTCTGAGACTTCTGTACCACTGTGTAGTTATCTGGATTCACTGACATTTCTAGTGCCACTCCGTTAATATCACCACATGTAAGAGTGACGTTTATATCTTGAGCAGTAGGTCTGCATGGAACAAACGTGAGCAATACAAATACTTCAAATGCTTTCATTTTAGAAGTGTTTACACTTAAAAATTTGTCATCTAAAAAAAGGAAATTAATATTGTATTCATTTTCAAATTCCAGGATATTCAGTCAATATGTTAACATAGAATACGTCCATATAATGCATGATTTGGATTATGTACTCGTAACATGGGTCAATGTAGGATTTAAGTATTTTAATTAAATTTTATTATAAACAATTTTCGTTAATTTTTCTGTTAATTATAAAAATAATTCATAATTTTTTATATCGTTATAAAGCCAAAAATATCACTATTTAAAAATATCATGGCTTACTATGAACTCCATATGAAAAATAATATTTGATACAAGTATCTCGTAAAGGGTTAGAAATAAAAAAAGATATAGTAAAAAGTGCCTTAAGGAAGAATCCCGTATTATTTCATATTACAAAGTTATAAGCAAAAAATAAAATGGGTAAATTTATATTTGGAGTATATCTAGTGACATATGCATTTAATTGGAAAAATAAATCCATGGTCAAACTACCCTATCATTGGAGCAACTTTAGTCTAATTTAATCACCCTCGAAGCTCTTACTGTTCTCGAGATCGCAATAAATTCGAACCTTATATGGGACATTCTGTATAGTCCGAATGAACATTATGTTACTCCAAGAGGAATAATGTGCATATTGTTCCCCTAGGGATGAAATATTTTATTACTGTCCCGATTAAATATTTTATATTTCCTGTGGATCCAAAGAACCCTGGTTCGATCCCCACTGCCGACAAACATTTTCACCAATTTAAAATTACCCCTATGGCTCCCCCACCACTAACATCTTCGGGGGCCGTGATTTGACGGCTGGTAACCGCACTTCACGCGAATAAATATATCACTTACCGAGAGCTGCTTCGGCAGAATGCCACACCCAGTACTGAGTAAAAGGTGTGATCTATTTTATTTTATTTATTATATATTTCCGATTGTCACAAATACAATTATACATATCAGGTACACAAAGTGTTTTGCCGTCTTCGTGACCTCGACAAGCCTCAGACTACAGTTTCTTTACTCGCACGACGTACTGTCACTTGAGCACTAGCATATCACTTTGATTGGCTCTATTCAGTCAAATATTGAGATTTAATTGTCAGTAATAATATAACAAGAGGGTCAGAATAAATTGAAAATAATTTGATAGATCTTTCGGGCTTTCTTGACTTGTGCCTGGCAACAAGTTTGGGCCCATATTTGTTGATTACTTAATTAATGTATTCTTGGAAGTTATTTTCAAAATTTTTTGGTATATTTCTGTATCAGAAATGGAAATAAATCGATTTTTTTCACACATTTTACTTGACGCATTGATAGTTTTAAATAATTATTTGGGAACTACGTATCACTTGTCACAAACAAAAGATTATTCCCGGGATTAATCACAAGAGTTTTATACTCAGTATAATAATGACAGGATTGGTTAAAACGCAGACACGTGACATACATTGAAGCATTTCATTGATTTTGAGAAACGTCAAAAAAAAATCATCAAAAGTTATGTACTCGTATCAAGTTTTGAGATTTTTAGGAAAATATTATGAATGTTAGTTTTATTCTCAAGAACGTTTAAATAAATTCTAATATAATTTTCCTATCATTTGTTTTTCGATGATTTTAATCAACTTTTTCAAATTGGACTAAAAGAAGATTAGCTAATCTAAAATTCGGAAATAGTTAAAACTTTTTTGTGACTCGGGCTGTAAAATATTAATTTATATCTATAGGTTTCAATGTCAATGTTTCTTTAATTAAATCGCTAGCGAGAAATTTTTAGAAAAATATTAGTTCCTAATTTGAGATCCTAAACTCATGTTAAAAGTTTGTCTATTTAAACCAGAAACAGGACGTACAATCGTACAGGGAGCATGTTTATTATAAGTGAAATACGAACCATGAACGAAGACGTATATCCTGCTGGACCTCCTGGGGGTGTCGAAGTCCACCTTTGTTCCGTGGCAATAGTAGAAGCCGACGTTTATTCCAGAGACGTTGTACACAGTTAGTAGTGTCTCATGTTTATATTCCATTTCTTTCTCATTATAGATATTAATGATGGTTTTCTGAGAAGTGTTGAAGTACTGTAAATAATAGTGCAGACAATTATTAATAACATTTTTATATTATAAAATAATTGAATTTATAAATAACAATGTTAACTACTAACTAACCGTATTAAAACTGTGTTGTATGAAGAAGCTTAGATTTAAAGAGACGTAATTATTTGTACAACCCTCCCGTGACCGTGCGGGGTATTTCAGTTACCGCAAGTGTAAATATTTTGTTATATTTTCTTAAATAACGTCTTTACAGCTTAGTGTATTTTGTATTTGTTCAACAAGGTTAACCTTGCGCTATATGCTATGCGTTATCGATTTAGTCATCGAGAATATGCAAGCGTATTTACTTTTTCTGACCAATTAACACTTGTATCTTACATCCCCAAAAAGAGTAAGGCTGTTCTTTTAGTTTCAACTCAGTTTCACGCTGTGGAGACAACTGGCGATGCGCAACACAAACCAGATATAAATAAATATTCATTATAACAAAACAAAAGGAGCTGTTGATATCGGGGATCATATGACCAGAGTCAGAGAATTTTTATGGAAAAAACTGATATGGCTGCTTTAAACGTATACATTATTTTCACGCAAAAATATCCAGATGTTTGTAACGACAGAAACTATCGTAGATGCTTCCTCCAAAAATGAGTACAAGAAATTGCACTGCTAAATATAGGCGCAATGGCCGAGCGTGTTAATGTACATCTCCTAACATGCTGATGTCATGCGACCATTGGGTCGGACAACTTGAAGTGGCTCCACCCATAAATGTTTCCCAATATTTTTCAAGTTCAAGATGTTCATTTTACCCTAGGAAACATGAGTGGAAGTAGAAAACTATTTGCAATATCCACAGAAAAGAAATAAAAACATATTTTTGCCCTGAAAGCGACGAATAACAATTTTCTTAATCCATGATACGTAATTGACAGTTTGTTTACCTCATTTGCGGTTAACAACGGCGGGTAACTAAGAAAACGCGAGACATAATGAAAATATGCGAGTTTTTACAGTTCATGCGTACGCTGCGACATCTAACCGCATGAATTTGAAATACAAATAATTTGACTAAAGCCCCTGGCACATATAGCGTCAAAACTCCGAGTCTGCTACAAACTGCTGAAAAACTGAGTCACGTCCAAAACGGGTGACACATATAGAGTCGGTATTTCTGACAGTCAGAATTAAATATTTGTTAATTTTAACGTGTTATTTGTTAATTTGTATTATTTAAAATATTTATCGACTATTAAGAAATATAAAAACTATAAACTACGAAATATAAAACAAAAAATTAAATTAAAAAAAAATTATATGAACTATAAATGAAATATAAAAACTTAAATGTATTATTTAAAATATTTATAAACTATTAAGAAATATAAAACTATAAACTACGAAATATAAAACAAAAAATTAAATTAACAAAAAATTGACATGAACTATAAATGAAATATGAAAACTTAAAAGTATCTAACTATGTATAAAGTAAATGAATTTAACTATAAAAATGTACAAAATATCAAACAATAATAATTCATACGTCAAACAACAAAGGAAGATAGCGAAAAAACCAGCATCATAATGAAGTTCGTTTTCGGCAGTCGTGACTGCTGAAAATAGAGGCGTTTCTATTTTTGGCAGTCAAATGGCAGACTCGGAGTCTTGACGCTACATGTGCCAGGGGCTTTATACAACAAATATAACTTCAATAGAATTGGACGATAGTAATTATTTGTTCAAATTCAACTAAGTACGAACGTAATTCCAATTTTATTTATAAAATTGCTAATAAAAGTTATTTTTAGAACGAAAATTTAATTCTTGAAATTTGAGGTTATATGTCAAAAAAGGTACGTACTATTGTGCAATCTGTGGGAATGATGATTTAGCAACAGCACACTGTGGCTGCATTTTTCCTTTTCGACAACTCTGATATGGAAGCCAGAATAACATTTTCACTTTCTTATCTTTCTTCCATTTGAGGAATAAGTTGTAATGTTTTTCATACCTAGACTTCGATTCAGATGACAATAAACTGTTATATGCGGAAGTTGCTTCTTCTTTTAATTCTGAGGAAGTATTGAAAAACTCTCTGTCGCTTCCTTCCAAAATGAAAATTTAATTAAAAATTAACTATCAGAATTACACAATTATTTATTTATTAGTAATTTTGTTACTTGTTGCCATGGTTTCAGTTATTAAAATAAGGTTGTATTCTACATTAAAATTAAATCTTTTTATTTAATACGCGGTTTTCATGACTACGAAAAAATATTTTATGCCCTAGGAGAATCTAACGGCATATTACATCCCTCAGTTTTTACTGCCCTCGCTCCCTATGACGCAATATATTATTATAATAATTTTTAGAATATTATTATTTTTTGTATTATAAGTAAATAAAAGAAATATTAATAATACATGAAATATAAACATATTATTAATTATTGTTTCCAGCTTACTTTACGTACTTTCAATGCATTTTATGCTGACTTTTGTTTGATTCTAGTTTTGTAGTGATCTAGTTTCATTCTTGTATTAATTCATTTGCCTATGATGCACATTTGGCAACAGAAGAAAATCAAGTTTGTTAACAAATACACCTACAGACAGCGGCGGTTCGTCATAAGGGGCTAACGGGGCCAAGTCCCAGCTATAATTTTTTTATTGTACTTGAAATAAAATTATAGAATAATCATTAATTATATACATGAACAGATATTTTTTTATATAAAATTTTGGTTGTAATAATTTATTGGTAAACTTTTATTATTCAATTCCGCTGCAATTTTATTCTCCGTTCTGTTCGGGCTAGAGGCTCGCTAATCAGAGCATGTGTGATGACGTCATAATTGTTTGCCGAGTTTGCCCCAAAACGAAACATGCATTTAATTTATTTTGCGCTGTGAATTTGCACTGTGTCCTGTCTTCTGTTCTCAATTGGGACTTGGAAAAAGTTAAAATATTTACAAATATGTATTTTGTACAAATAGGTAATGAATTTTATTTCTTATCAGACATGGATTCAACTTGAAATTAAAATGCAGTTGATAACATACGTTGCATTAAAAAAAACTAATTTATTCAATTATTGTCCTATTCTTACTAAGATACCGTCTTATATGCTTTTTACTTTTTGCCTCAGTTATTATAAAAGTCCACCACTGCCTACAGATAACAGTTTTAACTTCTAGATTTTTCAATGAAAAGCTAATTTATTGAAGTAAAAGAACCAACAGAGCAATAAAAAAAAATGCTAAAAGCGAAAATACTCTGCTGTCAAACAAATACCTGTATTACTGTACAGGTCAGACATGTGTGGTTTATTTTAAACTGAAACATCGAACAATAACTTCATTTTGGAAACTGACTTAGGTATATGCCGAAACAGAGGTACGTGAAAGTTTACTTCAATAGAAAACCATCACATGACATTTCTACAAGAGAACACTACTTACAAATATAACTGTATAAGAAATATTGAAAATGTACTTACAAAAACAAACGTTCATTATATATGGAAACAACAAAGCTACACAAAATTATAGTCATGGTTTTGTAAATACAAATTATAATGACTGTCACATACCAGTGTAATGGGAAGTAATGGAAAGTGAAATAAACTTAGGAGGGTTATCCAGACATTCCCATTACTGTAAGAGCAAAAATACACAAGCGTGCTCTGATTTTAATCTTAAAAGATTTTTTTTATTGCCATTGCACCAACAAAACTTGGTTTAAATCAATTAGACTTGCAAGTTTGATTTGTTTTTATTCATTCAAGTTTTATTGGCTTAATAAATGGTTGTGTGTTGAGTTTCTACTGCGGTCTCGTTGCTTTCCTAGTAAAAGAGCAGAATGAATGTTATGTCCTTGTATGTCGCTGTTCTTACTATGAATCTTTAGATCTATGTGTTCTGTTCAAGTTAGCAAAAAAATTACAGGCAAGGTAGTGGCATAACTACTAATAATCTGACAATTTTTTTCTTCAGTCTGAAGATCTTTATTGCATGCGTTGATATTTCCCATAGTAAGATCGCGTAGTTAATATGACTGAATCAAAACAAATTAAGGTCCGCAATGTTAGAGGTACCACTTTCGAAAACAATATAACTTATATTTTATAATTTGCTGCTAATTCTTTGTTAATTATTATCGACTAATACCAATTTGTTGATGTGTTGTAACGGAGATAATAGATAATTTATAACTATATCTCCAAGTTCACGATGGAGGTACACATTATAAAACCGGATATTTTGTTACGTATTAATTTATTGTTATTTATGCCGTATAACATTAATATCCACTGCAATTTTTTAAAAAGAGAAGTAAATTTTAAAAAATTATCATCGTTTAAGAGATTTTTTTATATAATCTGGCGGAGCTGGGTCAGATTATGAACAAAAAAAATCTAAATAACATATTATATGTATTGTTATTCGTTTCTAAATAACATAAAGATAAAAATTAATTAGATAAAGTTAGGAAAACCTTTACTTAATGCAGAAAATTTTAACACAGTTTTCCAAATAAATTACAGTCAGGAATGGTGAACTGTTAAATGCTCAATTATGTGTTTCTTATATACATTCTGTATTTACAAAGTTAAAATATGAACATAAATAACAGTGATTTTTACTCTCTATTCTGTCTTTCAAAATATAAATTTGAAACGTGGACGCGGCTCCCAGAGTCAAAAATGTATTCGAACGCACTAATAATATTTCGCACACAAAATACAAACTACGAGCCCAACTCCATAATAGTTCGGCCGGTATAAATTTCAAACTTTATACTATAAAAAAATGTAAAAATATAATAAAAAATGTTTTATTCTTACAACAAAACTATATCTACGTTATTATATGAATCTTTAGTTGTATATTACTGAAAAGATATTTTAAATAATACAAACGTTTATAAAACTACCATCAAATAAGTATTCCGGCAACAGATTCATAAAAGTTCGGCCAACAAAAATGTATGTCTTAGAAGTGATTTATTTGCGTGTTTTAAATTAAATAGTTGTTAAAACAAAACACAAATGGAAAACAAAACACAAATGAAACAAATCAATACAAAACTGTCATTGCCGTTTGCCGATATTATTTTTTTTTCAAATAAAATGGCTCGTTGTAAAGCTTTGAGCAGAGTTTTACGTTGGTCTATAATAAATGCTCATAAAAAGGGTATTTCTGCAAGAAAAATATCTATTTCTCATTCTATTGCGAGATCTATGTTACAAAATAATAAAAACTTATATAAAAAAATTGGTGGAATATATAGTTTAAAAAATGGCCGTTCTTCAGCTATTTCCCGTGCTGATATACGAGGTTTAAAAAGAATTTTGAAAGTAAATCGTCCAGCGAAAGCTCGAGATATTAAAACTTTGAGGCGGGAAATGATAGGTAAACAACCACATGTCTCGACAACATGATGAGAAATGAAAAAACTGGGTTATGAGTTTTATAAAGTATTTTTTTAAATGTTATTTCATTTAACGACTAATGTTACTATGCCCTATTTGTCATTAGGCGAAAGAAAAGCTTTTACTAACAAATTTACAAAAGCGTAACCTGTTAAAATGGGTAAAAGAACATAAGAACTGGACTAATAGATAATGGCATACTATATTTGGAGTGATAATTCCAAGTTAGATGCTTGCGTTCACAAATAGAGCATAGTAACATTAGTTGTTAAATGAAATAACATTGAAAAAAATACTTTATAAAACTTGAAATCCACTTCTTTTGGTTTCTCTTGATGTTGTCGAGACATGTGGTTGTTTACATATCATTTCCCGCCACAAAGTTTTAATATCTCGAGCTTTCGCTGGACGATTTACTTTCAAAAATTTTCTTAAACCTCATAGATCAGCACGGGAAATGGCTGAAGAACGGCCATTTTTTAAACTTTCGGATATTCCACCAATTTTTTTATACAAGTTTTTAATATTTTATACCATAGATCTTGCAATAGAATGACAAAAAGATATTCTTCTTGCAGAAATACCATTTTTATGAGCATTTATTATAAGAAATTGTAATGGCGGACAGTGAAAAAATCAATAGTAGTGATTCTGACAAAAAGTGTCTTGTTTGTGGCGCTAAAGTTGTTAAATCAAACTCATGTGCTAAATGTAATGTCAATCAATTCCATCCGGCTTGTCTGAAGAGACATTTATGCATTGATATTGTTTCATCTCAAGTTGAAGTAGATTTTAACTTTGACACTCCGACTACTCAGGACATCAGCTCATTACACGAAGAAAATGTACTTTTGAAGAAATTACTTAAAGAAGTCGAAGATAAAAACATTCTTCTGACCGAAAATTTTAGCCTTCTAAAAGAGAATAATATCCTCATAAAAGAAAATAACACATTTTTAAGAGAACAAGTAAGTCTTCTTAAAAACAAAATAAACTCGTCAAAAAATGTGGATAAACCAACGCAGCAAAAACCAAGGTCAAAGGAGACACCTACTGCTGCCAGTACTGCCACGAGTGCGAACAAAATACATGAACAAACTCCAATTGTAGAAAGCAATCATAATATAGAAATTTCACAAACAATTAATGAAGTGGTAACACTGAAACCAAATGATAAAATTAAAGTGTCAAATAAGGTAAACAAAATTAGTAAGCAAAAATTTCAGCCTGAAAATCAAAATTCTGAACTACAAAAGGATGATAAAACCATAAACTCACCAGTTATTAATACAAACAAATTTAAAATTACAGGTACAAACAATAGTGCAAAAATCTCTGCTGCTCAGAAGAAAATCTCGCTATTCATTAATAAAGTCTCAAAAACTGTTTCTCTTTCAGATATGAATACTTTCATTAATGATGTACTGAAACACGATACATTTACTTGTGAACAAGTTAATATTAAAGCCACCGAATATAACGCATATAAACTATGTATAAACATTGACGAGAACATCAAATTAACAGATCCTTCCATCTGGCCTGAAGGAATTGCAGTCAGCAATTATATTTTTAGAAGGGCTCGAAAAGAAGGCTCATCAACATAACAATACAAATACGTTAAATAGTATAAACATAAATACGAGAAGTGCGCGTTATAAATTAAACGAAATCTCTATTTTACATCAAAATATACAGTGCTTAAAAAACAAAATCGAAGATCTCGAAGTGTTTCTAAGTTTATACTCCTTTGACATTGTGTGTTTATCTGAACATTGGCTTGTAGATGAAGAAAAACTCGCTTTTACTTTAGGAGGCTATAATCTAACCAACGGTTTTTATAGACAGTCTCACTCGCATGGGAGAGTGACAATAAAATTAATTTTGAAGCCATAGACATTTTTAAAGAATTTAATATTGAATTAGTTTTTGAAAGCTGTGCGATAAAATTTAAATACAACAGTACTCTAAACATTGTACTAGCAGTATACAGAACACCTTCTACCAATGTAAATGACTTTCTAAGACAGTTAAACTTATGTTTAGCTAAGTTATTATTTTGTTATTGTGATTTTAATTTGGTTGTCGTAGGCGACTTTAATATAGATATGTTAAATGACAGCATACACAAAAAACTCTTTATCGATGTCATGGCTTCGCACAACTTGCACCATATTATAAAAGAACCAACTCGGATTTGTAGTACTACCAAAACGTGCGTAGATAACATACTTACTAATCTTAATACAGAATATTACACCTCGAAAGTCATTCATAATGAACTTTCTGATCACTCAGCTCAAAATATAACTATAAAATTTTTTAAACACAATTCCGAAAGTTATAATAAAGTTGTGAAAAGACAATTTAATAATCATAATTTAAACAATCTTATATTCAATTTAAATCAAGAGGACTGGACAAATGTATTTTCAGAAAATGACGTTAACTTATGTTTTAATAATTTTCTTGAAACATTTTTATATAACTATGACATAACACATCCAAAAATTAATGTTTCAGTAGACAATAAAAAACAAATGTCCTGGGTAACTAAGGAAATACAAGACCAGTCACGCAAATTAAAGGAACTCTTTGAGCTGTGTAAGTCAGGAATGTTAAGTAAGGTGAATTATAATACTGCTAAAAAAGACTATCGTAAAAAACTGAAACAAACAAAATTAATTTTTAATTCAAGAAAAGTTCAAAATTGTAATAAAAATACAACTCGAGTTTGGCGGTTAATCAACAAAAATTTAAATTCTTGTAGTCTCAGTAAGCCGAAAAATACTGAAGTATTGAAAGATAACAATAGTGCAGTTGCAAACAATTCTTCAGATATTGCTAAAATGTTTAATAATTATTTTGTTAACATCTCACAAGACCTTGTAAAAAATTTAGCTCACACTACAAATTGTAGCCAAGAACATAAGATTATTGATAAATGTACAAATTCAATTTTTTTTTAAACCTGTAACTGAAAACGAGTTGTTATCACTGATAATTTCACTAAATGATTCATTTTCTGCGGGAATTGACGACGTTTCGGGTAATTTACTAAGAAATTGTTGTGAACCAATTATAATACCTTTGATGTATTCTGTAAATTTGTCAATATCACAGGGAATTTTCCCCGATATTCTAAAAACTACTAAAGTTATTCCTTTGCATAAAAAAACTAGTCTCAAATTATCGACCAATCTCAATTATATCAGTTTTTCATAAAGTTTTAGAGAAAGTAATATTATCCAGGATTCAGTCATTTCTGCAGAAAAATGAGATATTAATTAGTGAACAACACGGATTCAGAAAAGGCTATAGCACTACATCTGCGCTAGTTAATTTCTTGGACAATGTCTATAAAAATGTTGGTAAAGCAGAAGATATATTTGGAATTTTTTTAGACTTGTCTAAAGCTTTCGACTGTGTTAACCACTCAGTACTTATAAATTTAGCAGAGCAGTACGGGCTACGTGGGGTTTGTGCCAAGTGGCTTGAGTCATATCTTAACAATCGTAAGCAAATAGTATTCTTTAACGATAAGAGGTCTGATCCTCTTTCACTATCCTTCGGCGTGCCTCAAGGTTCAATCCTGGGCCCCGTTTTATTTACTATATATATAAATCATGTTAAAACCATACTAAATAACATTAAATTTGTAGCCTATGCTGATGATATCTCGCTTCTAATACCACAAAATGAAACCAACAGTACAATCACGGAAATAACCAATACAATTATAAATATTACTAATTGGTTTGCATCGTTGAATTTGACAATAAATTTAGATAAGTCCTCAATAATTTGTTTCTCCAAAAATGTGCAGCATGAAAACCTAAATATATTTTGTAATAATCAGTTGTTAGCTGCAGCAAGTAGCACCAAAATTTTAGGTCTTCATGTTCATAAAAATTTAACCTGGAACACCCATATTGATAATATGTGTAATAATTTAGCTTCATTATGCTACTTAATTAAGCGTTTAAGACTACTCTCTGATGAACATACAGCAAAAACATTCTATTTTGCTAAATTCTATTCAATCCTGTGCTACGGAATAATATTTTGGGGCTGTTCCTCAATAGCATTGCGAGTTTTCAAACTTCAAAAAAGAGCAATAAGAAATATATTCCTTCTTAACCCAAGGTCCTCGTGCAGGGAAGTATTCAAAAATGAAAATCTTTTAAATCTACCATGCTTATATATTTATAATGTTGTTCTTATGATTAAAGCTAATATGAATAATGTACAAACACATAGTGATGTACATCAATATAATACTAGAGGCAAACAAAACTTAGTTGTACCAAAAATCAAGTTAAACAAATCAAAAAATAATCCAAAATTTAACGGTTTGAGGATATATAATAATTTACCACAATATCTGAAAAATATTCAAAACACAAAACATTTTAAAGTAGAACTTAAATTATATCTGATTAAAAAAGCATATTATTGTATTGAAGAATTCTTTCATGACTGTAAAAATTGAAATTATAGGTGTCTAAGAATATGTATTATTTTGTATTTTGACAATTTCTATTACCATGTAGTTTGGTTCCTGGAAATAAACTTATTATTATTATTATTATTATTATTATTATTATAGACCACCGAAAATTTCTGCTCAAAGCTTTACAACGAGCCATTTTATTTGAAAAAAAAATAATATCGGCAAACGGCAATGACAGTTTTGTATTGATTTGTTTCATTTGTGTTTTGTTTTCCATTTGTGTTTTGTTTTAACAACTATTTAATTTAAAACACGCAAATAAATCACTTCTAAGACATACATTTTTTGATGGCCGAACTTTTATGAATCTGTTGTTGTAATACTTATTTGATGATAGTTTTGTAAACGTTTGTATTATTTAAAATATCTTTTCAATAATTGACAACTAAAGATTCATATAATAACGTAGATATAGTTTTGTTGTAAGAATAAAACATTTTTTACTATATTTTTACATTTTTTTAATAATAATAATAATAATAATAATAAACTTTATTGACACATGTCAAAGGCGGGGTTCAGCCAAAGGCTGTTCTTCCACCCAACCAAGTACATAAGATTTACAAAATTTATTAAAAAATGTAGTGAATGTAACAATAAATCAAAAAAAAATATAGTTGAACTTAAAAATAAGTACAAACATAGCTGAATACATTACATATTTTGCGAAGTTATCACTTACAAACAGCATTAAACAAACAAATTCTTAATATGATATTTAAAGGCACTTAATGACAGAGGCTTCAAGTTATCAGGAATAGAGTTATATAGAGTTGGTGCTAAATATGAAAAAGAGCATTTGAATTTAGATTTAGAGAAAGAAGGCACAACATATAAATCTCTAGCTCGAAGACCGTATTCATAATTTTTAAATTTAAGTTTATCGTGGAGATATGATGGAGTACCAGTGATTTTAATTTTATGAGTGAGGGTAAGAAACATTTTATTAACTCGAGAATCAATGTTTTCCATGTTTGCTAGAGATCTATATCTAGAAATGCTGTCATATTTACGTACACCGTAAACGAATCTTAAGCAGGAATTTTGAAATAAAGTAATCCTTTGCTTGTCAGTTTGGGTTAAATTTGGAATGTACGTACAGGCGCAGTAATCGAACAACGGTAGTACTAATGTAAATATTAAGCGAAGTTTAACTTGAGAAGATAGTAGTGTTCGAAATTGATACAAGTGCCTTAATTTGATTCTAGCTGCCTTTAGTTTAAGATGTAAGTGTGCACGAAAGTTGAGATTTTCATCAATCAATAGTCCTAGGCTTTTTGTAACTTGACAACGTTCTAGTACAATACCATCAAGCACGAGGTCCGGAGTATGACACGTACCAATAACTAAAAGAGATGACTTACTTGCATTAATTCTAAGACCATTATTCCTCACCCATGCAGCTAATTTATCAAGATCGTCATTAATGAGATTACATTTTTCATTTATTTCTGCTGGTTTGACAGACGCAATAATTTGTGTGTCATCTGCGTAGGAATGTATTTCACAAAAATTTAAAGTTGAAGGGAGATCCGCTACGTAAAGTAAGAAGAATAATGGTCCCAAAATAGAACCTTGCGGGACACCACGATGCAAGGAAAAAGCAGTTGAATTAAATGTTTGGACAGTGTCGTGCATACTTACATAAAATTGTCTATTTTCAAAATAACTCTCACACCACCGTAAGGCACCAATCGAAAATTTATAAAATTTTAGCTTAGCCAGAAGCAAACCAAAATCCACCATATCAAATGCTTTAGAGAAATCTATTTGAATTAGAAAAGATAGTTTTGAATTATCATAATTTAGAATCAAAGAATTGAGTATATTTACTAGGCACGTATTAGTACTGTATCCACTTCTAAACCCCGACTGAGTGGCAGGTAGGATATTTTTCTCTGCTACATAAGACATAATCTGGTCGCAGCATATTCGTTCCAGTATTTTGGACAGTGTTGGAAGAATACTAATCGGACGCAAATCATCAAAAGTTGAAATATTTGTATTCTTTGCAATTGGTTTAACAATTGCTGATTTCCATAAATCGGGAACTACGCCACTCAACAAACACGAATTTATAATATGTGTAATATGGTCCAAAATAACTGGAAGAACAATTAACACCATTTTTCGTGATATTCCATCAATACCAACAGCATCAGATTTTAGTTTTCTAGCAACCTTTTCAACCAAATAACTATCCACACACATAAAATCAAAATACTCAGAGTTATTCTCCATGAACACATTATTCTTAAAATAATTAATAGTTTCAGGATTTATTTTTGCTAAACCAACTTTATCTATTAAATAATTACCATACTCCTGTGGTTTATACAGTGATTCAGGAAAGTTCTTAGTAGAATTTGAATTAACACCAAGACGTTTCAAATTGCTCCATAGTTTACTGGAATCGCTAATGTTATTATTAATATTTTGGTTTAAGAAAGCTTGCTTTTCTCTTCTGATTGCGGCTGTAGTAAGATTTCTTAATTGTTTATAATAATGTAGCTTTGAATCAGTTTTATATTTTTTAAAATCTGAAAGAGCCTTGTTTCTTTTCTTTTGCATGATTTTGATTACGGGAGTAATCCAGGGAGTATACTGTCTATTTGTAGTAATTTTTCTGATAGGTGCATGCTTGTTGAATAAATCGGATATATTCTGATTAAGAAAAGCAACTTTATCATTAATATTATCTAAGGTAAGCATTTGATTCCAGTAGACTGCTTTGCAATCAACAAAAAAATTTTCTATATTGAAGTTTTTGAAGTCTCTGTATGTATATGTTTTTTTAGGGACATATATTTTTGGTAAATTTAGTTCACAAAAAACGCAATCATGATCAGAAAATTGACTGCAATTTAAAACACCAGAATCTGCAATTATTGTTGTATCTGATACTAACACGACATCTATTAAGGATTGTGATACAGGTCTGGTATACTGATTAATTAACTGATGCATATTGTTTCCGGATATCAAGTTACCAAAGAACTGAGAGCGTACATCGTTCGAAAGTAAATTAATGTTAATATCACCCATGCAAACAATATAGTCTGATCGTAATGCAAATTCAGTGAACACAGAATCCAGAATCGTAAGATCTTTGTAAAATTCACAGTGAGGATTGTATATAACTCCTAGACACACACTTTTATTTTGAATAGTACACGATATCCATAAATGTTCTAAATTATTATTCTCAACAAAAGTTGTATCCAGAACTTTAAATCTTAACCCATTACGGACATAAAACGCAACTCCTCCACCACGTTTATGCGGTCTCTCTACACTAACTAAGTGGTAATTATTTATGTGAAATAAATGTGATGGAGCAGTCTCGCTAATCCATGTTTCCGTAACCGCAACGATATCAAAATTAAGTTCATTAACAAAATCGGTGAAATATAAAAAACAAGAATTGAGCGATCTAACATTGATTTGCCCAACTGTAAACTTAGTATTGTAATCAGCTGACATATAATTTCAAAAAACAGAAACGAAAATAAACAAAAATTTAACAAACATATAATTGATCAATGACAAATCAATTAAAGGTCGTTGACTTTTGCCTGTTCTGGCGATATTAATTAACAACGAAAATAAGAGTGTTTAAGTAAAGTATCATCGCAAATTCAGTAGTTTGAAGATGATTTACAAAATATAGCATAAATAAAATAACTTTGATAATACACATGAACAAAATGCAGAATTAAGGCTTTAAATTTTGCAAATCTTCCAAAGAACTGATAACATATTTCTGATTTCTACCTCTTTTTTTGACATTTACGTGAATCCGGCCATCTGTTGTCCAAACATTCATAAATGAGAATTTATCCACCGCTGCCTTGAGGAGAGTTAATCTGGATTTTGTTAGGTCTTCTCTTATGGTAATGCCTGTTCCCTTGAGCTCTTTCTTCTCTGTGAACACTTTTTGACGGGAACGATAGCTCACAAACTTCACTATAACCGGACGTTTGGTTGAATTACTAACAGGTTTCCCTATTCTATGACAACGATCAATATCATTTATGGAAACGTCCACGTTCAGTTTATCCCGAAAAAGATTTACAACACATTCATCGATGTTTTCATTGCGCGTCTCCTGTAATCCGAAGATTCTAATATTATTGCGCCGCGTGTACTGCTCAAGATCGTCGACACTTTTCTCATAATTGGTGCACGATTCTTTCAAATCACTATTTCCCAATTTAAGAGACTTGATTTCCTCATTTAGCTCGTTCAGTTTGTCTTGGAAAACTTTTTGTACCGCACATGTCACTTGCTCCACTATTATCTTCACGAAACTTTGATTTTCACCCAGCTTCGACAATGAAGTAGTAATCATAGTGGTAATTGCTTCAATATCGTCTTTAGAAAGCATTTTTACTACTTATTTAAACAACGAATTACTCAAAATTTAAAAGATTTTTTTAAAAAACAACGAGTACTGCCAGAACAAGCAAAACACGTCTAGTCGCACAGACAGTACATTTACATAGTATAAAGTTTGAAATTTATACCGGCCGAATTATTATGGAGTTGGGCTCGTACATATTCGTGTTAAATATTGATTAAAATTTCATCTAATTTATTGAAATAAAATGAGGACTAATTTCTATTTAATACAATTCAACTGACATCTTTTATAATTATAGAGAAGTGTCATTTTGTTGATAAATTTGTTTCTGAACAAGTCAGCCATTTTTATTCACGGTATTCACGTTGGGTGTGTATTAAATGGACAAAAATAGTGATATTGACACTGCATGAGATTGACAGTGATACAATTAATAATCTGTTACCCGTCTGACAAAACAAAAAAAAAAATATATGAAAAATTAAATATCCAATATCGCGACTGGTTTGAGAAAAAATTGTGAAAATATATTATTAAGCTATTTTCAATAAAAATCAACGAAGGATTCAAAGCTAACCTAAACATTAAAGAAAATATTAATTTAATATATTATAAATTAAGTGACTGGGAAATATGAATAACTATGTAATTAAACAGGACTTCAGTCAATAAATTTTCTTTAATTTACGATACTAACAACATCAACGTTTCGTTGCCAAATACAACCTCATCAGGATCTGCAAAACATTATGAGTAAGTAAAACATAATAATTAGCCCTACATTCACTTACAGTCAGTACATATAAAAAAATTTAAACAAAGAATGTATAATATTGAAAAACATAAAGAAACTGATAAAATCTCAATTATTTTCTTCTAGAATTCAAATAGCAGGTACACTGTAACACGTCTGGTAGAACAATGCCTGGAACCGGAAACAGTGCGTTAGATGAGCCTACGTCGCCGGATGTGGATGATTAGTTCGTGCGCAGTTGCAATAGATGTTGCTTAGTTTATCTATGTCAGTTCGGAAATTTACTGCATTTGGGTCTGTGGAGATGTATAGCATCTCAAGTAACAGTCTTTTAGATAAATTTTGTTCAGTATGCAGTACTTTCGTCTTGTCATAATTAAATGAATGTTGTTTGTTCCACGCATATGTAACCAGAGCACACTTATCGACATTCGTGCCTGTGAGGACTTTTTTGTGATCCATAATCCTTGTTTTAAGGTATCTCTTTATCTGACCGATATATGTAGCATTACATTCTGAACAAGGCAACAGGACAATAACAAAAAGTACGCGTCCGTACCCAATGTTGGAAGATTGGCGCGATATTTGAAATCCTATCTCGAAGAAAAAACAGGTTTTTCTATTATTTTAAAAAACAAGAAGACTGTTAACAACTTATTCAGTACCATAAAGGATAAAACAGATTTAAATGTACGCTCAAATGTCGTTTATTGCATTCCTTGTTCGGAATGTAATGCTACATATATCGGTCAGAAAAAGAGATACCTTAAAACTAGGATTATGAAACACAAAAGCAACTGTAGCTAAGCCGATATCATCCTCAGGAATTAATATTGGCAAATATTCAAATTGTACAATTACTTTTAATATCACAAATACTTTCTTTTATATATTTTAATGTAGCTAATTTTGTTTTTTTTTTTAATCAATTATGTTGTAAAACGTGTTCCAGAATTGTGAAAAAATGTTTTTCCAAAACCGTGTAAAAACGCGTATGCTGAAAAAAAATTGCTTTTCTGTGTAACACAATGAAAATATATGTCGTGACAAACATTACCTAATTTACGAATAAAAATTCAAGATATCTTTTTCAACATTCTTGTAAAAACTTAATCTAATTAATGTAACAATATGAGCTATCTCATTATTGTATGTTGCTTTAGATAAAAGCTTGGCTTCGTGTAATTTGACACTCGTGGACACATGGCCTTTCGTGTGAATGTGAGGTTTTAAAATATAGGACATCTAACTTATAAAAGTGACAGTTATTAGTTGATTTACTAAGAATTCTAGAATCTTTTCGTGTCACCAAGAGCGGCAGTGCCTTTGTATCAGATTACACAGCCCCAAACACTTGAGGCATCTGTGGAAATGGATTCCAGATGTGGGTAGTTTTACCCAGAGGATGTCAAGTGTTTGGGATAGCCAAGTTAGTCAGAACCACCGACTCGAAGCGTGAGGATGGGCGGTCATCCTCATATGAGACGCGGCGTGCGCAGATTTACTTAGTGTTTTATAATTAATGTAACTTAAAATTAAATCTGTTTTCACCATTAGTTTATTCATAACGTAGTACCAATTGTACAATCTTGTTACAATACATTCAATATTTTATAATATCTTCTATGTCTAAATATCAAAGCTCATTTTATTAACCCTTTCAATTAACTAAGTTTTCATTAGTTCTTAAATAAGTGATGTGTGTTTTAACTGGCAAACGATTTGCCAGTCCATAGTTTTAGTTCACAACCAGAAAAGGAATTCACAGAACAAGTAAGTAACAATCACATCAAATTAATTATTAATATCAGATTTTTAACTTATTCGCTCTGTACGCTCAACGAGCTCGTGTTACATTAAAATGTTCGAAACAAATTAATCAAATACATAAATTTAAAATATTTGAATGAGCCATATCAAATGGGAAAACATGATTTTATTTTAGTTTGTTTTATTTTCTATGCTACTGCGCACAACAGACAATTTAGTGATTTTCAAACTGATAGGATGCAGTTTATTTATTTTTTAAAATTCACGTTTGCTGAAGAGAGTGATATATTTTTTGTAAAGAGTACATGTGGTAAGATTACACTGCATTAAAAGTTTTTATTTGTTAATGCACAGTAGTTTTAAAACTACGGTATTGCAACCAAGTGAAGTGTAAAGTGTTGAACCTATTTGCATAAAAAATCAAAGCTGTAACGTTTGAGGTTCACCGGATATACAGATATTCAATTCAGTTCAGAAACAAAATATGTTATTTTTGTAAACCTCTGTTTCTTACGACAAATAATTTGTCTCAGCAAAGAAAGTACAACTATCCAAATAAACCTTCAACATGTCAGGCTGCCGAATTTGCAATAAACCAACTGATCGCTGCACTGATCTTCCGTTCTGCGCGAGATCTTGCAAAGGTGTATTTTATTTACAATGCGGACAAGTAAAATTAGATGAATATAAAAAAATGAGTCGAAACAAAACAATTAATAATTGAACATGTCCAGAATGCGTTAATTTAGTTTCAACGCCTCCAAGTATTTGTAATATCGACATGAACAGCAAATTAGACTTAATTTTAAATAGTAAAACTGACTTAAAACCTTGTGTAAATGGCATAAACTTAAAGCTTGAGAAGTTATTAAAAGGAAATCAATTTTACAAAGAAAAAATTAGTAATATAGAACAGCGATTAGAAAAACTTGAATATAAAATAATGATTTTTTTCTATTGATGATATGCATGTTGAAATTTGGGACATCGAACGTGCATACCAAGGATTGTGAAAAATGAGATCTCGCCCAAGTAATTCATATTTTGAAAAACATAACCACTGTCGAATTTAAACATTGTTGTATCTCTCGGCTTGGAAAATATAATGGTAAACCTAGATCGCTAAAAATTTCATTTCAAAATAGGTCAGATGCTATTTGCGTTTTAAAAATTTATACTTATTTATACACCTAAAAGTATCTGTTAGTGCTTACAATACCCTCCTACAACGATAAAAAATGAAGGAAGTCAACATGCAACTCCAAGAACAAGGCGATACAAATAAAACTATTAAATTTATTCGTAGAGGTCCAACTATCGTTCAAAAAATTAGACCGGCGGAGATAGAAAACCATAAGTAGCAACTACTCGTAATACAGAACCAAGAATTCTTCATTTACTTTCAAAACAAACAAGGTATTCGCAATAAGTTGAATGAATTGGAAATATTTATGGGCGAATTAATAACACTACCAGCTATTTTATCTTTCAACGAATACTGGCTTAATAAACATAAAATTTGCACAATAAAACTTAACGGTTACAAATTAGCAACGTTCTCAGCAAGATCTGACATCGAACATGGCGGTACATATATTTTTGTTGGCGAAGATGTCATTTTTAATAGTTTGGATAAATTTAACAATCTGAACTTGGAAAAATTATTCGAATTTTTAGTTATTAATTTAAATTAGAAAAATGAAAGTTTAACTTTTCCAACAATTTACAGAACCCGGGATAGTAGAATAGAGTGCTTTCTATCCACACTATGTCGACTAAATATTAATTTACTCATTATTGGTCTAAATAATGTAACACTTTTAACTTTACTGGAATCGTATAATTTAATACCGTACTTCTCTAATCCAACCCGATTTACACATACTAGTGCTACTTGTATTGATAATATGTTTTCACAAAAAAACGTTTTATATAAGCTAAGAATCTTAAATACAGGATTGTCAAATCATTATGGGTTATTTTGTTATTTATCAAACAAAGAACTAACGCATCTAAACCAAAGTGCAAAGATCAGGTCATTCTTTAATAATAATGTTATCTAATTAAATAATCTTTTGACAAGTATTCATTGAGAAATTTTGTCAATACAAAAGGCGCCAAACAATAAATTTAATTTATTTAATAATATAATATCAACGAATTTTATAAAGCATTTCCTATACAAAAAAGTTACTTATAATAAAACAAAACGTAATCGATGGATCATGCCGGATATTAAAAATTCATGTAAATATAAGAGGTCATTGATAATCAATTAAAATTAAATAACAATCCTGAAGTGAAGTCATGTGCCAAAAAATATTGTTCTACTTTAAAGAAAGTGATACATTCGACGATAAAATGCACAATACAAAAGAAATCCAAAGATCTGAAAATAAAATTAAAACAGCATGGAATATATTTACAAACGAAGTAAATGTCTCAAAAAAAATCTGAAAAGTCGAGAAAACATAATTTTAAAGAATAATGGTTTTCTTATTACTGATCCTACTGATATAGCAGACCTATTTAATCCTCAGTTTATAAAGCAAGGTGTCAACCAAACATCACAAAATACTGAGACTTCAACTAGCCTGCCTAGGAGGCGTGCTGCGACGACAATGTATCATTATCCAATATCTGAAGACGAAATATATTATCTCATATTCTCCTTCAAAAATACTTATTCTTCCGGATATGACGAAATATCATCTGTTCTATTAAAGAAGTGTGCAGTGAATTTAATAAAACCGCTGTGCTACCTTTTTAATTTATCACTAGCTAAAGGTGATTATCAATGTGCGGTCAATTATCGCCCCATATCGTTACTTTCCATGTTTTCACAAGTTCTAGAAACCCCTATCATCATATATTGAATAAATATAGAATAATAAGGTAAATATGTGATGGCATTCGATACCGTTAAACATGATCTTCTACTAAATAAATTAGAATACTACGGTATTAGAGGACTTGTACAAACATGGTTTTAATCCCATTTACATAATATGTAGATCGCAAAATACAAATGAGCGTCACGCCAGATGACCCCTATCTCAAATCTATATAAAATTTTGTGTACAGTTAGTGCTAGGTTTGTTCTAGTTTGGTCCAGATTCCTACAGTTTGTTCTATTCATTTACACATGTTATTAACAGTTGACGGGGGGAATCCAGCGTGACACTAAGAGAGAACATATCTAATCTATTAAGTTTTTAAAAATCTTTTTATATGAGGAGTTAGTGCTAGGTTTGTTCTGCTTAGATACACATTTTGAAAGTATGTTCTATTTCTATACACATGTTATTAACAGTTGACTTTTTGTGATATTCACTGATTTAATTCGTAAAACATCAAATTAAAAACAAGAAATAATTTTTTAGTGACATTTCCATTTAAAGTATTTGAAAATTAGTGAATATATTTATATCATTAATAGAAGAACAATATCGTACAATTTTGCTAAAATGTAAAAAAAAAATAAATAAATTTAATAACAAAAACATTAACGGGTATATCGAATACATTTGTAACAATAAATAGTGATATTGTCGAAAATTAAAATTTTGATGAATTAGTAGTTCTATTTTACTTTTGTAATTAATTTATGTTATTTTAAGCACATATTATTTTAGTGGTTATAGGTTTAGGGGTGGTTATAGGTTTCTCTTAGTGTCACGCTGGATTCCCCACGTCAACTGTTAATAACATATGTATATGAATAGAACAAACTTTAGGAATCTGTACAAGAAATTTTGGAAAGATTTGAGATTGGGCGCCATCTAGCGTGGCGCTCATAAAATACAATACGTAAATTCAGATGGTGTCACAGACAATTGTTATTCCAGTGCTAATTATGTAACAACAGGCGTGCCTCAACGTTCAGTCTTAAATCCCTTATTATTTCTTTTGTATGTAAATGATATTTGCTCGAATATTACTTTCGCAAAATGTGCAACTGATACATATTTTATAATAACAAATGAAGCAGATCTCGGTAATATATTTTGCGCGTGAAGTGCGGTTACCAGTCGTCAAATCGCGGCCCCCAAAGATGTTAGTGCTGGAGGACGCACAGGGGTAGTTTTTTAAATTATGAAAATTATTTGTTACCCGTGGGAATCGAACCAGAGTTCTTAGGATCCACAGGTCGACTTCATACCACTGAGCTAGCCACCCCATAATATTGGTGTAACAATAATAGCTTAACACTAAATTTTCCTGAAACTAACATCGTCTACTATAAAGTTTCAAATTATGACAATGTCAATATTCAATTTAAGGAGATCAAAATTGTAACTTGTATCAATATGTATATATAGATTTAAATGCACGACCTCATGCTTGTTAATTAAGCGACGTAAGTTTTACCTCGCTTTTATTCACTGGACTACAATTGCTCGCTATGACAGAAACAAATGAAAATATATAAATTTTATTAGTCATTTGTTTTTGCCAATAATTTTGTAATGTGAAGGTACTGAATTCAGAAAAAAAAACTAAATAGAACAAGTAAATAAAAATATTACGTTCCTATTTAAAATAAGAAAGGTGCACCTCGTATTTTAAAAAACACTTGTCAAATTTTTGTTGTTGTTAATAGTTTTGTAATATACTTAAAAAATTATACTTCTTTGCTAATTTAAGCAACCTTGTAGCTCTTATAGTTCTCGAAATAGCAATGGTGGCACAAGTAATTGAACAGCCTGTATACTAAGCTAATTTTTCTGTATCTTTCGCCGCTATATGGCTATTTCATTATCTGCTGCTTTTATTCCTGTGAGAGATCGTTCATTTACGAAACTTCAGGAATTTATAATCAATTTAAACAATCGAAATTTGTAAAAATTCAAGAAATCTCTCATTATTGAAAAAATTGCCAAAATTTAAGAAATCTAAACTTGTGAAAATCTAGTAATTAGTCAAAATTAATTAAATTGTATCTATTTAAATACAAAATGGCTGCCAAATATAAGAATTTTAAGGAATTTATGAAAATTTAAAAAGAAATCCAATTTTTTAAAAATCAAGTAATCTGTTATTATTAGAGAATTTGATGAAATTAAAAAATTCAAAATTTGTCAAAAATTCGTGAAACCTCTAAAAAAATTAAATGGCTGCAAAATATGTGAAAATTAAGTAATTTGATAAAATTGTAAAATTGAAAACTTGCTAAAATTCAAGAAATCTATGAAAATTAAAAAATTACTTAAAATAAAAAAAAAATGTCAAAAAATCATATTTGTAAAAAATTCAGGAATTGGTTGCTATTTTAATTAAAAACGACTGTAAAACCCATGAAAATGAAATAATTTGTTAGAATTGGAATAATCGAAACTTTTATAAAGTCCAGAAATCTGTTAAAATATACATAAGATTCGAAATTTGTCAAAAATTTATGAAATCTCTAAAAATTTTGGCATTCTTAGCAATTTTGATTTAAAATTGCTGACAAACCTATGAAAATTAAATAATTATTTATAATTGGAAAAATTTAAACTTCTTAAAAATTCTAGCCATTTATCAATATTGTAACGTTTTTCGTCTTTCTGGAAGTGTGTAGAATGTTTAAGGCACAGAAATGACTCACAACTATTTATGTTAAACGAAAATAAAAGTATTTATTTAATGAATGAATATAAAAATAACAGAAACTTATTAAAAACTAATTAACACTACAATAAATCTTAAACACTACTAATAAGTATTCAAACACTAATATTATTTATATAACGGTCACTAAAACTACTATTTATATTACGTACACTAGAGCTGTTATTTATTTCACCACATTTATATTACGCGTTCGAAGTCTACTGTCAACTGAACTCAGCCACTCGACCTCGGCTTATATACTCCCGTCCGTAGAACAGTTCTCGAATCTTCCAGAACGTCCCGTCAAACCACACGCTCAGACATGCGAGCGAGCTCCATGCACTTGTGATGTCACGCTGCTACGCACTTGTTCTCGAGAAGGTTTCTGGAATGCTATCGACTGTCTGGCTTTAAATTCGTTACAATATTAAAGAATTTGTTAAAATATAAAATCTATAAATTTGTCAATAAAATTATTGGAATCTGTAAAAGTCTCGTGGCAATTTTTATTTAAAATGGCTGCAATGTTTACTAACAACAATAATTATGCAATCACACTCTCATTGAATAAACAAAAATATGTATGATCGATAAATTTATATTTTGCAAGATTTTCACAGATGTCAGTACTTACTGAAAGTTATGATAAATTTGAATTGAGAAAACTACATTGTCCCAAGTGGAATCATAAAACTAATTTCGATTTGTGATTAAGGCTCTAAGCGTGAATAATTTGAGATGTTTTGAGCATTTGAAACGTGCGTCCAAGAAAGATTATTTGAAAAAGTGTAGAGGAGTGATGCAGGTTTGTTGTATGAGCTGAATGATTCAGAGAGTGATGAGTAAATGAGCTTGTATGGAGGGAACTACGAAGCAAAGGTGGTGTGTAGAGATGAGAATGTTTAACACGACTAATATGTTAATAAAGTGGCCATTTATGTATATTCTTTTAATATTTGCAATCACTGAACCATATTTTAAAATTAAATTAGTATTTTCATTATTTTTTGTATTTACAAATAACAATAAATTACAACCTATATACGTATAAAATAATAGACATAATTAAAGAGAAACAGATAAGTAGAACTAGAAAGTGCTTCAAAACCTATCGTGTTTGGTGTTAACATATCTCGAACCAAAAACGTCGATATGCGTTCATTTTTTTTTTTGATTCATTTCATATAGTATCCTAAACATTCGTCTTGGAGATTCTTTAGAATTTCTACTACAACCGAGAATACAACAAGAAACAAGTGTTATTATTTAATTTTGAATTAATAGTTAATAATGTTGAGAGTCGGTGGTAGGCACTTGATGAAACATATTTGAAATAATTTAATCAAGAAAACACTTGGTGTAATTTACACAAAATTTTTAATAATAACTGATTGATTTCAGTCTCCAAGTCCATTTCAGAAGTAACAACAAAGAATCTTACAAGTTGCGCTTATATACTTATATACGAGGTGATATGGTTACAATGGTGGGGTTCAATTAGCGGTTTTTCAATATCTATTCAAAATACTCCAACTGAAAAAAATCCCCTTGCTCATCTAAAATGGGTAATTTGGTTTTGATTGCTTTCTGATTTTCATATGCTTCTAAGATATATTCATTTCTTGTTCTTTATTTAATATCTGTAAAATTTCTAAGTTATCGATACAGTAAGTGTGATTTGTTCCAATTAAGTGTCTTTCAAGATTTTAATCTGTTTTATTCGATTTGTATGAGTGTCAGTGAACTTGAAATCAAATAGTAATATTTCTTCCTGTTTGCCCTATATAACAATTATCACAGTTGTTACATTTTGTACGACAAATGCCGGCCGCAATTAAGATTTCTATCTCTGTTTCCAATTTTGATATTAACAATTAACTTTTCTAATGTAAAATTACAATACCAGGCGTATTGTGTTAGCTTAATTAAAATTATTAGCAATGGATTCAGAGATATTTCCTAAATAACTGAATGTCACATATTTCCGTTGTTTTATTTTTATATACATATCTGATTCAGAATGGATTTCTTATGTTTCTTGGAAATTAATTAATTTACAATGGCTGCTTCTGAATAATAATAGGTTTGATAAAAATTTTGAAATCTAACGATGTTTCTAATCTTGTGATTGTGATGTCTAAAAAATCTATAAAAAATTAATTTACAACAAATAATTTTAAAACTACGAAATGCGCTAAAGGAAACTCCATTACAATACTTAATAAAAGTGCTTATATAAACAAAGTTGAAAACTTTCTAGAAAACAAAGATATTTTTAAGTTGCCGAAAGATCCTACTGACAAATATCAGCAAAATATCAAAAATATTTTAAACGATATGAATATTCCGGTAGACAGTAAAACTAAATAGCATTTAATTAACATGAATCCCAGCGCATCCGTGTTGTACGGATTACCAAAATATCACAAGACAGGGAATCCAATGAAACCGGTAGTTTCATGCACCATGCTACAAATTATGTAGATTCCTCAACAATATTTTACCTGAAATATTAGATTTTAATCTCGCAAGAGTTTGGTATCACATGAAAGATCTTTTGAAGGGCTCGTGTGCAAAATTGGCCAAAGCATTCTTATAGGTGACAATGATGTCAATTACAGTCAGTCGTGACTTCAAGTTTAGAATGCTTTTATAGAGGAGTTTTCAGTAGTTCAGGAAAAAATTAGATGGCGGACACTATGTTACATGATATGCTGATCCCGAATCAAAAAGAAGTATTTTGTTAATCGTAAAATTATTTGCGCTTTAAGTAAAGTACATGGCAAAATATATATTTTTTTAAATATGTTAATAATAAGACTTTGTTGAAATAATTAAAAGTTATTTATTCATTATTGAAACGTTACATAATATAATTCTTAATATGAAAGTTGTTGTCGAATTATTAATACACGTTAAATTGAAACCAGTGGCACTTCATGAGAAATGCAAATAATTAAACTAATTTTAGAAAATAATTTTTGATCCGAGATCAATGTAAAGAAATAATAAATTCGAGGTCAATGTAGTATCTGCTATTTAATGTTTTTCTTGAAGAATAAAGCGCAGCGAAATTTCACTTCACGACTGACTGCGACTGACAGTTGTTTGATTATGACGCGTAGATTGGATGAATTCTAAAATTTTCTTATAATTCTTATTTATTCTGGTATTTTAATTAAATTAAACTACAAGTTAGTTTTATGCACATCGTATAGTGTTAATAATTAATATATTATTAATAACATAACATTTATTTATTAAATTTGGAAACAATGACACTGAAATTGAATTCATGGAAAACTTTATTTTAGCAATTAAAAAAAAGGAAAATAATGCAATTGTTCTCAACGAAATGTTGCAAATATTAAAGAGAACATGAAAAACCTACAATACAATTGGAAAAAAACAATTTTAAATATAGCTATTTTGCACAATTTTAAATACAAATTTGACAGTCACTAATCATTAATCTCTATAATCTTAATTTTACACAGCCATCTATAAGTAAAATGTAATGACGTAGATATTAATATCAATTTAATAGGATATTATTTTTCAAATAAAACAAATGAATAGTGTAAAATTAATAGAAAAATTTAAATTTAAAATATTGATCTTTCCATTTAAAAATATTTTACTTTGTGTTAAATTTAAAAAACCGGTGAGAAGGAGCCACCGGCGTCTATGATCTTAGAAAAAATAAATTTTTTTATCGAGAATTTCATATTGATAATTTTATTCCTTATAAATTCAACTAATCAGATATCCTTATTTTCCATTGTTGTGCATTTTAAATAAGTGATTAAAAGGCACCCAGCACTTACATCGTGATTAAATTGTGGCTAGCTTTTTTGTGGGAAATTTCGAGAAGCCATATATGCTGGTCGAGTAGTCGCAGAAACAAGATATTTACATGTTTTTTGCGTTTATTGAAATAGTATTTTTTTAAACACGTTAATTTAGTAATATTTTGACGATTCCTTGGTTTTGACGAGCATAGTTTGCAATTTATTGAAAGTTATTTTACCGATCCTTATCAAAAAGTTGTGAGCAATGATAGAATCTCGGATATATTAAAATGTGTACTGCAACGTACTGTTTGTGGCTCTTTGTTTTTCTCTCTGTACACTTATGATCTCTGTAACTGTGTTTGTGTTTATAAATGCAATGTGCATGTTTACGCAGATGACATGAAAATTTATACTCGATTCCATCAATCAATAAAGTTTTAGCAAATTTATCGAGTAATGCTAAAAATAATTGTTTATTTATTAATGAGAGCAAGTCTGCAGTGACGCTATTTGGCAACAAAACCGTTTGTCAACATCTTTTGGACAGAAATATTATAAATATGCACATGAATAATCTTAAATTCATAATTAAAGCTTCATATAAAAACTTGGGTCTTATCGTGGATAGAGAGATGCGATTTTCGGAATATATCACACTGTTAATTAAAAAGATATTTAGCTTTAAATAATTTGTTTATGAGTAATTTTGTTTTGTAAAGAAAATGTCAATTGATTTTAACTTAGTCTCTTGTATTCTCTTTATTCAATGATTGTGATGCTGTTTATAGACCATGTTTATCAACCTCTGATATAAAGTGAATACAGAGAGTTCAAAATATGTTGCATTAGATTTGTTTTAGGCCGGAGAAGATTTGAATCTGTTTCTTCGTTGATTTCCAACTTAGGTTGGTTAAATATGCATCAACGTAGAATTCATCATTTTGTCTGCTTAATTCATTGTATCATGTCGACTAGTATTCCTTTTCACTTATCTAGTAAATTGTCACATCGTACTACATTACACAAACGAGTTTAAGAAATGCAACTGCCATTCACATTCCCTACTGCTCAATTTAAGCGTTGTTTCAGTTACAATTGTTCTTCCATATGAAGAATATTCAAGTTGCTAAATAATAAATCATTTTCTATACAACAAATTCAACGTTTTCTATGTAACCGATTTGCTTTGTTTTGATCATGAAATTCGTATGACTGTCTATTTTCCAAATTTTCAATTTTATATGCTTACTGTACATATGATCACATTATGTAAATGTAAAGTTACGTGTAAGATCAACTTCGGCTGAACGGTTGCAAATAAAATTGTTAGTGTTATTATTATTTGACAGAAATAAAAAAAATGCAAAAGTAACAATCAAATGTATCTATTGTGAATTCAAGAAACAATCTTGCTGTATACCACTCGTGTTAAAGAAGTTAACCTATTAAATTTGACATGCCTGCATGCCTTTTTTTGTGAAATTTTGCTTTTAAAAAAGTGATTTCGTATATGATAAGTGCAAATAAAATTTTATCAAATTATTATGTAATCAAACACTTTTTAAGCAAAATTTTGTTAATAAGCCAGACATGACAAATTTAATGAACTAAATTCGTAGCACTCGGGATATAATGACTGATTATAAATTACCAGTATCAGTACCACTTCGCTCATTCTTCAAATATAAAACTATGAGATGATGTATTACTCTAAATTTAATGATGAATAAATTACCTTCGATTGCTATTTATTACAAGGGGCGGGAGGGAGCTTGTTAGCAATCCTTAATACCTGTCTATGTGAATGCATGACGATGAATTTTTTTGTATGTTTTATTTATTTAGTTTAGCCATGCGTTTCTCCAACCTATGGACGCATGTCTCAGCAGACATAGCATCATCTGTTTTTAATAAATTTCTTGATTAAATCGGAACGATGTCCCGGTTGTGATGGTTCGTATGGTAAATACAGTAAGGAGGGTGACATACACATCATTCTATGATTAGTTAAATAAAACTATAAGGGGAGTGTGGCGGGGGGGAAATGAAGTTCCATATTTTAATTAGAAAAAAATAAAAAGTCGTTTTTATTATTCCTACATACTAGTCCGTCTTCAACAAACTAAAAGCGTGCGAAAATGCTACATTGAAACACAACGTGTTTTAAAGTTGCTAAGCAACAACGACATTACAACAAATTACAAAACAACTAATTCACATAGTAAATTAAACAACAAATGCTAATCTATCTTGATGTGAATGATATTACCTCAAATCTTACACATAAAATTTTTAAATATAGAGTAGGTGGCACAGTGGTATCGTGTCGGCCTGTGAATCCTGAGAACCCTGGTTCGATTCCCACTGCCGACAAACATTTTCACCACATTAATACTACTCCTCTGGCTCTCCCTCCACTAACATCTTTGGGGGCCGTGATTTGACGGCTGGTAACCGCACTTCACGCGCAAATATATATCACTTACCGAGATCTGCTTGGGCAGGGTGCCACACCCAAAAATGGGTAGAAGGCGTGATGATATATATATTTATTTATTTATAATTTTGAAATTAGTTACATTGAAAATATTGCTTTCCCGCTCTATTTGCCAGAGTATGATACAGGGATAATAAAAACAAATCGTATGATATACATCTTGAAAGCACTAGAGCCGTTAAAAGCATACGTTCTTAAAAGACTTACTTATACACTAGTGTCATCAACTATCAACCTATACTAATAAGCTTCATTCACTATAGATTCATCTGGGTGGCAACCAAACTTTAGCCACGGTTATAGCCTAAATGGCTTGTGCGATTGTTGTGATTGTTTTTTCTAGGATTTAAAAAATGTTTGGGGCCAATGCCGGGAGTATTTCAGATTTTTCGAAAGTATAGTCCGCGTGTAGTTAATGAAATTTTTTGCATATTTTCAATGATAGAAGAATGCATGCGTTGCTATGCATGACCGTAAGCCTAAATTTTGCAAACCTGTCAATCACTTTTGACGTTTCACATGAAACATTTATATACAATTATTGCAATTTCTAGAAAAGTTGGAGAAATTTTCTAATTTGATTTCGGTATTGGAGGATTGAGGATATATGCATTGAACAGTTTTCAATTGATTTCATATTTATATAAAAGTTTTTAAAGACAAAACGTCTATTTGATAAATCTATGCTTAATAAACAACATTACATCTTACATACAGAATTTAAGTTTTGAAAATCAGAGACCTAAATTGTCAGTTTCGACATTACACATGAAAATTTTAGAAAGAATTATTTAAATATCTAGACAAGTTGGAGAAATATTGTAAATTGATTTAGATTTTAGAACTGTTTTCAATTGATTTTATGTTCATATATTTTTTTTAAGATAAAACGTTAATTTGATAAATAGTTTGTTAAAGTATATAGTAAAACCAAGCAAAACATACAGTAAAACCAAATTAAAAAAAAATTACGTTCGAAGCTGTCACTTTTGATGTTACAAAAGATACGTTTTAGACAAGTATTTAAATTTCAGGACAAGTTAGATAGTTTTCAGCAACAGAGGTCTGGAAAAATGTGTTTTGAATTATTAAAAATGATTTCAAGACCAAATAAAATTTTTCTTCGAAAATATTATCATACAGTGAAATCAAGCAAAATTTCACTCATAGTGTGCAAATGTGGTATTTGCAAGAAAAGAAGAAGCATTAAATCAGAGTAGTGCTCTTTAACCTTGCAATACACTGACTTTGATAGTAAGTGTCATTTTAAGAAATGTTTTATTTTATGAAATCAGTAAGTAAATGATGTAAGTAGACAATCCTCTATATTCTGTAACAGCATCATTATTTGTTAAAAAGTTAATGATATTGTTATTATTTATTTATTTATTTGTGTTATTTTACAGATGAGCACAATTTTGGTATTCTGAGACCAGAAAAGTTTATTCTTACATTTTTGTATTATATTCATGCATTTTGTTTACTAATATACGTAGCTTTTCTTATAAAAATAATAAGACAGCTGACTGACAATTTCGCAAAAAGTTTGGTTAAAAATAATATTTTTATACCGGGAGTTTCGAACGAGATCAAAACGCATAAACGTAAAATAAAAGTAACAGAGCTAATGATTTTGATCACAGAATGCCGAAATGGTGGTAATCTGCAGATTAATCATAAAAAAAGGATTGCCATTAATTATCGATCATTAACAGATAATGATCTAGTTACAGAATATGGGGGAATAATAAAATTGTCATAAAATTAATAAAATCATAAAAAAAAATAGAATAAAATAAAATCTTAATACTTCAACTTTATTTGAACTTTAGAAGATATAAATAAACAGATGGTTGTAAATTGTTTATGTAATATGAAATCTTCTACTGAAAACTTCATTAGGAAGCATCTAGGTACGTCTAGCAGATTTCAAGAGTTCATCTGGATCATAAGCTTACGAAAAAAATCTACAAACTTTGACTTATAAATAAATAAATATATCATCACGCCTTTTACCCATTACTGGGTGTGGCACTCTGCCGAAGCAGATCTCGGTATGTGATATATACATATGCGCGTGAAGTGCGGTTACCGGCAGCCAAGTCACAGCTCCCAAAGATGTTAGTGGTGGGGAAACCACAGGGGTAATTTTAAATTGTTGAAAATGTTTATCGGCTATGGGGATCGTACCAGGGTTCTTAGAATCCACAGGCCGACTTGATACCACTGAGCCATTACCCCATCATAAAAATTATTGTCTAAAGTGCAGTATCACTGACCAGTTTTTAAAATTTCCTTCACCCCTACAATGACATTTACTTATCAGTGATCCCAAAACTTTTTCAGAAATTTAAAGCTCTTTGCAAAGGAGTATAAATATCATAAATGTATCAAAATGGCAAAGACTGAGATAAGGTTTTGTTAGGTTACAAAGAATAATTTTTTATTTCCTGATAATAGTAGCTTACATCATGTTTGATTTTTGAAGCTAAGAAATATATTTCGAATAATAGTTTAGAAGCTCTGGTTTATTTAATAATTTTAAATTTAAAAGACCAAAAATAAAAGAACATACTTAAATAAACTACTTCACTGCTTGCTGCTAATAATGTACATTTTTTTTTCAAATTTGTTCAAATGGTTTACACTTATGGTCGGGAAATACTGTGGTGGCTTCAGCCAATTTTCTCTTTTCATTTACGATTTCAAAATATTTCCTAAAACAAATCAGTGTAGGCACTGTTATTTTTTACTGGAACCAGTTCAATAATGGAACATGATTTCTGAAAACTGTCACTAAATTATGGCTAACTATGATAACTGTATTCAAGCCGTATTTTCTTCTTCCATAGTTAGATACTCTATTGTGGTTTATTTTTGAAATTATTTGCTAAAAATTCAAATTTATTTAAACTTATATAATAATTTATAATTGCTGCTAAATTTTATACACTCAATGAAAAATGTATTTTTAAGAAGAACATCGACTGTAATTTTAACTTTTGTCAGTGAACATGTAGCAATTTAAATTATAAGTTACTTAAATATTAATTTTTTGTGAGTAGTTCCGAAATATATATTTTGTATTCCATTGCAAAGAGAGATTTTTCTTGTAATTTTACAGTGTTCATTTGTTTTATTTGAACAATAATATCCTATTAAATTATTATTAATATCGTATTAAAAACATATAAATTAGGTGGCTATGAAAACAAAAGACAACAAACAATTTATCAATTGAAGATGTTCCATGTACCTGGAAAAAATTGGCTCAACATTTGAATATTTCAAGTAAATGACTTAAATTTGTTTCACATTCTTGTTACTAATTATAATTTCCAGGTTTACTTCTTTCGTAATTTACTGGCCTTACTATTATAAATAATCTTAATAAAAATATATTTATCAATTGTTAAATTATTTGTTGTCTTTCTTGTTCATAGCCAACTAATTTGTTTATTTTCCATAGGATATTTTTATTAATTTAATAGGATATTATAATTCAAATAAAACAAATAAATAGTGTTAAATTAATAGAAAATATCCTAATGGATAAAAATTTGAATCTTCCAATTTAAAAATTTTAGCTTTGTGTTATATTTAAAAAACTATGAAGTAAAAACATCTCTTTACTACCTAGTGTAAAGAGGGCTTTGATATTTACAATTTCTATTTGAAACTTTTGTTTCTATCTGCCACCATTTTGGAATTAAAATCTTAAATTTCACATTCTTCCTCAGATCTAGTTATCTGTACGTTTTTTTCGGAAAAACAACGACATCATTAGAATCACCGCAAAGTCGAAGAACCCTGTATTTGCTTTGTGTTTTCGAAAAGCATCAAAGTTAATTTAATTATAAAGAGAACAATTGGGATACCGCCAGAATTTGAACCTGGGACCTACGATCGCCGGTCGTATGCTTTTAACCGATAATATTAATATAGATAAAATATTATGATCTTACCTTGAATGAACACCAAAAGTATGGCAACGATGTATGTTGAGTGTAACATTTTAATTGAAACAAAAAAATCAATTGACCGACGCAAAAACAAACACTACGAAACTTAAAGTTCTGTCCGCGAAACCAGAGACCGAACTGATTCAGTGATTTAAATTTTATCAGTTTCCGAGTATGTTTACCTTCCTCAAAACTTTTCCTTATTCAGTTATAAATGATATCAAACAGTGGTTACCCGCGCACAATAACATCAGCCGGTTATTGAAATATTATCAACAAATGTGGTTTCGCGAACAACATGCTATCATCATCCAATTGTCTTATCGTTGTTAATTCTTGCATTGCAAAATAAATATTGTTTGTATCATTTTTGAGGCAATAGAAATTTCTGTTTTTAGAATTTTACATTTTTATCACTAATAACAGCACCAGACATGATTTTTTGATAAATTTGAACAAAATATTGTGAGACGATACACGTCTGGATAAATTTTATTGACTTTGTCTAAGATTGTACAATGTACAGAGGCGTCGCATCAGCTGTATCTGCTGTGTCAATTAGGCGCCACGGATTAGGAGTGCCCACCGGTTCTACCGACGTTTACGATCTTACTAGAAATATATATTTTTTTATAGAGAAATTAATATTGATTATTTCATTCATTATAAATTCAACCAATCAGATAGCCTCATTTTTCATTGATGTACATTTCAAACAAGTGATTAAAAGGTATCTAGTTCTTTAATCGTGATTAAATTGTAGCTATCTTTTTTGAGGGCAATTTCGAGCTTCTTGAAGCCATATACTATGCTGAATGAGTGGTCGCAGAAGCAAGATACTTACATGTTTTTATTGATATTGTATGTCATTAAACACGCCAATTTAGTAATATTTGGACGATTATTTGACAGAAATAAATAAATGCAAACGATTTGTTATGGTCGCAACGGTTATGTAACAACAGAATTTATTTACTGTGAATTTAAGAAATAATCTTGACATATATACTTCATGCTAAAGAATTTAACCTATTAAATATGACATGTCTGCATGGCTTATTTGTAACATTTTGTTTTTTACCCATTAACGCTCAATTTCTTAATTTTTTGGAATATTTGAAAATAACTACTAAAACTGTTAACGTATGTACACTAATAACAAAAAATTATGATTATTATTTTTTTTAAATGGGAGTTGTATAAATAGGACGCTAGGCGCTAGAAGATTCAGAATCATATAACAATGAATAATTTTTGCGCTTCAATGCATAAAGTACAATTTCAGGAATAATAATAGAATGTAATTCATCCCAAAAATATTTTTAACTCATTTTCGAAAAAAAAAATATATTTTGGTCATTTGTACATCACCTGCATATTTCACAGTCTCACTATGGGATCATAGTTTCAAATATTTGCAGAGAAGTTTTATCTTTCAACTTTTCTGCCCGACAAATTCTGATAACATTAACGATTCTATCTTTCTCTATATCGTTATAAAAATCTGGAGCACGTATAATAACTTCTAATTCTTCCACCGTTAAAACCTTTTTCGATATGTTGTAGATAAAACTCAGAGGAAGAACAAATTTCAATATCGAACAAAACTATCTGACGAATAATGACTAACTGAATTTATCCACTTTTTATTAACACCAAATATGCAACAACCAAAATAGGTTTCCGTTTACTTGATTCATAGTTGTAATCAATTGTTCAACAATTAAAACTTTTATTTTCAAAACAGAACAGTGAACAACACGAATCAAAATTAATAATCATCGGAAAACCACAATGAACTGCGTCTATCCAAATAATCGAATGATGGCGTCAGCGCTTAGCGTTATATTTTTAGGTCAGCAAAAATTGATCATTATAACTTGATTATAAATGATAGATTTTGTTTGTATCAAGTACATTTTAATAATATCATTGTTTCTTTACGCATATATACCGAAAAATTTATGAAATTCAATTGTCTATAAAATATTATAATATAATAAATAAGGGCTGATAAAAATATAATAATTATAATAAAGAATTCCTTCCAAATACAACGTTATATTTAAATATACAAATATAGTTGTGATAACACAGTAAAAAGTGTTATATATAATCATATGACGGTGGGCGGTAATTCAGCTAAACTTTTATTAAATTATTATATATTCAAACACATTCTACTCGGAATATAATGACTGATATAAACTAGCAGTATCAGTATCACTTAGCCCATTCTTCAAATATAAAATTATGAGATGATGCCTCGCAACAAATTTAATTATGTATCAATGAATGCGATTGTTATTTATTATATTCCTACTTTCCTTACAACAAAAGAATAAAACGTCGAAAATCTAATTAATTGAATTTATTTATATACGTTTGTCACTGTAACCATGAAAACATTTAAGATAACGACCAGATAAATATTTAACCATAGAAATTTCGTCGGTTAAACGTTTAAACGTTTAACTAAAATTAATTTTTATAAAGTCCTGATTTAGGTACCTATATGATTTGTGTGATTTTAGTTAATTTCTAATGTAAATAATCAGTTTGTTATTTAATTATAAGTATGTACGTTTCTTCAATATAATTTGTTTTCTGTTTTTTCTATAGTGTAGGCTGCGATCTTATCATATTTCTAATATTGCATGCATGGGCGCCGACTACATGGAGGTACCGAGGTTCGGGCTCCTAATGAACATTTACTTTTCCTTTGCGCAGCTAATAGTTTTATTCAGCGGTAAGGCCTTATTTAAAAAATAAATAAATAAAAGTTCACCTTATTTTCATTCTTTGAGCTAAGTGACTTATCGTGAGCGACTAGAGGCTGTAACATTGTTATACTAACAAAAAAGTGAGTGACATTAAGAACAAAACGATTTATGCTAGCAACAAAATGAGGGAAATTAATAAAACAAAATACTTGTGCATCTGGTAGGCGTTTTTGTAATGAGTGGGCAAGTCCTATTTGTCATTAAGCGAAAAAAAAAAGCTTTTACTAAAAAATTTACAAAAGCGTAACGGGTTAATATAGGTAAAAGAATATAAGAAGGGCACTAATCGACATTGGCAAACTATAATTTAGAGTGATAAGTTCAAGTTCGATGTTTGTGTTGACAAATAGAGCATAATAACATTAGTTTTGAAATTATATAACATTAAAAAAATACCTTATAAAACTTGAAACCCAGTTTTTTTATTTATATTCTTGTTGTCGAAACATATGGTTGTTTACCTATCATTTCCCGCCACAAAGTTGTAATATCTCCAGCATTTGATCGACGATTTACCGTCAAAATTCTTCTTAAACCTCGTACATCAGCGCGACAAAAAGCTGAAGAACGGCAATTTTTCAAACTATCAGATATTCCACCAATTTTTTTGTACAAGTTTATAATATTTTGCACGTTACATCTCGCAATAGAATGAGAAATAAATATTTTTCTTGCAGAGATATAATTTTTGTGAGCATTTATTATAGACTACCGTAAATCTTTACTCAAAGCGTTACAACGAGCCATTTTATTTGAAACAACAACAACAACAAAATACCGGCAAACGACAATGACAGTTTTGTATTGAGTTTTTCCATTTGTGTTTTGTTTTAACAACTATATAATTAGAACACGCAAATAAATGCCTTCTAAAACATATATTTTTGTTGGCCGAACTTTTATGAATCTGTTGCCTTAATACTTATTTGATAATAATTTTGTAAACGTTTGTATTATTTAAAATATCTTTTCAGTAATAGACAACTATAGATTGATATAATAACGTAGATATAGTTTTGTGGTAAGTATAAAACAATTTATACTATATTTTTACATTTTTGTAAAGCATAAAGTTTGAAATTTATACCGGCCGAACTATTATTGAGGTGGGGTCGTATATGTATTTTTCTTTAACAAAGAATACAATAGTTGTATTTGTTTTGCAAAAAACAAATAAATATAAATTTTTAATTAATATTTATTGCAATATTTTCATAGTAACGTTCTTTATACTTAATTTAATTACATGCATAAAAAAGTAAATAAATAGATTACTTCCAAGATTATACATCAGAGAAAAAAATATTGGAGTAAATATTGTAGATAATAATAAAATCAAATATATCTATCCCTCAATTATCATTTCTTCTTTTTACATAAAGCTGGCGTTTGAAACAGTGTAATAGTGTTCTGCTCCAACTAAATATATGTTAAATACTTTAAAAAATATGTTTTATTTTCTTTTAGAATTTAGAATGAAGCCTCTACACTATCTTTTTTTAAAATAAATTTTAAAACATAAAAATTGTAAATAACACTTATTTAATTTTAATATATTTATAAAAATATAAAGTAATTTGCCCTACATTTCATTGGCAGAAATTCAAATATGCTCATATTTTCTTAATAAAGTACATTAAATTTGAAATTAATATGTTAATATAAGTTCTCTGTTGAAAATGTTCTGTGTCTGTTCCTTTTCGTGCTTCGGGAAATTTTGTTAGTAGTTTGTGCGTTAGCATAGGGGTGTTTGGGCACATGGTCTCTATTTGGTACCACTGGTTTTCCTAAACTTCACGTGATTAATAAATTTCCACATATTTTGTTATTAAATGAATATCAACTTAACAATAAAATGTAAGCAGTAGTTGGGATCGTGCGATATAGAAATGTAGAACCGAAGCGATAGAAAAGAGCACGATAGAAACGTCATTTGGTATCGCGCCTTATCGCTTTGTAGAATAGAAATGTACTTCGGCTACTTTCGGTTTAATACTATCTTTTTTGTAAAAATCGACTAATATTTTGATATTTCTAATAAACAAAAAAAATAATTTGTTGAAATAAGTTGCAAATTTTTGTGAATTTTGGACCAGTAGGTAATTATTATTATTAATATAATGAAAAGTGAATTATATTTTTAAAGAATTTTGTATTATAACATAGAAAGTTGTACAAAATTTGAAAAAAATACATGTAGCAAATTTTGGTAGGTGATATATTTATACGCGTGAAGTGCGATTACCAGCAGTCGAATCACGGCCCCAAAAGATCTTAGTGGTGAGGGAGCCGCACGGGTAATTTTAATGTGGTGAAAATTGTTTGTTGGGTGAGGGAATCAAATCCGGATTTTCAAATTCAAAGTTCGACTCTTTAACCACTGAACCACCTACCCCATGAAAGTTAAAAAGTTATATCTTTCTAAATACGTATTTATAATTTAGTAATAGCGCTTCCAATGTATTTATTTAGGTTTATGAATGACGAATATTTTCCTCATTATTTGATTAAAATTGATCTTCATGTATTGAACTGAAACATTTTGCAATTAAGAATATATATATACTCATATTAATTTAAAAAAAAATACTTTCATCTTTGTACTCTTATTTCACTTTACTTCAGGATTTCTCTCTATTGCATTTTTCCCCATTCATTTTTATAGTCTCTCTTCAAAAAATGAAAATATGTAATTAGCGAGTATCTTTTGTTTTGGATTTCCAATCAATTAAGGCTTAAAATTTTTACATTTATATTTATTTATATATTGTTTGTGTTTTTTCAAATATTATATGTATATTTTTTCACATATTTTGTTCTATGCCCCCAAAGAATTTAACCCTATCGTTACGTCTCCCCATAATTTACTTAAATCTGCTTTCCCGTTACCCAGATGAAGTTTATCTTTTTGTTATAATTTCTTCTTGAAATTTTTAATTAAAAAGTTTATAAATATATTTAAAATTAATATAATTAATATTTAAAGTAACAATTATATATTTATTTTGAAAATAATATTATTTATTCGCCAAATAAATTTATTATTTCTTTGAAAATAAACGGTTTCTACGAAGAAAAATTCACGTTTAGTTTCTATTCTATTTAGACATAAGCAGGCGAAAAAAATTAAGTTCTTACATGGCGCGATGCCGACTTATCGTTTATTCGCTACAAATATTATTTTCTTAGCAACGAGTCGCCACGTTTCTAGATTTCTACAGGGTCCGCTCCCGCTACACAAAAATTGTACAAAGTTAAATTTTGAAGTTCTTATTTGTTGGGCCCTATTTCATAACGGTCATCCTAATAATAACTGTTCCAAATTGCGTAAGTGCCAAACTTAACTTATCTCATCCATGGGCGCCGACTTTCCAAATTTTCTTGGGGACATCTAATCATGATCAAAATCATAACAATTATTAGCGAATTGCATAGAATTACTTAAATATTTTATCTATAAAAATATAAATATGGACACTTATCAGCTAAAAATATAATAGATATGGAATACAATTTTCCTTTAATGAACGAACATTATCGTAAATTTGCAATGTTAAAAAGGGATAAAGAAAACAAAACCATAAATGTAATATCAATAAATTGACTTGCTCTCTCATTACGAAAATGTCTACAAAAAGTGTAAGTATTACTAATATCAATCGGTTTGTTATTAATGTCACCAGGACTGGATTTAGGTATCGTGGGGCTCCTAAGTACAAAATTTTATTTGCTCCCTCCCCCATAAAAATTATTTTAAAAATCTAAAAAATACACTTATTTTATCTCTTTATATATATTCAAAACCTAACACCGAAAAATGTGAATTTAAAATAGTTTTTCATAACGTAAATTTAAAAATGCAAATAATTTGAATTTTTATGAATTGCAAACCAATGAACAAATGTCATCACTCTAAAATATAAAAGACAGTGTAAACAATTGAACACTCAGTTACAAAATTTAATAAGTATTAATTATTTAGAATAATTGAAAATTTATTGAATCAGACATTAATTTATTGATACAAATATTTAATGATTTTTTTCACCGGATCTTCTGTGTGTGAGGGCCCTAAGCAACTGCTTATTTTGCTTATTTGTAAATTTTCCCTGAATGCCACTCATTTTTTAAGAGTATCACTAATTTTTTTGTTAACATACAGTCTCTAGTTTCTTATGATAACTCGCTTAGCTCAATGAATGAGAATAATGTGAACATCTATTTAAAATAAAAACAATTTAGGACTTTATCGCTGAGTAAAAATATTAGCTGAGCAAAGGGAACGTTTCCTTGGGGGCACGAGCCCCAGTATCGCTGTGTATTCGGCGCCCATAATCATATTACAAGTATCGATTCAAACCTCAAATCTCTAAAACTGTTGATTTTCGCAATTCAAATTTAATGAAATACTCCAGGAAGAAGACAATGTTTTTAACTCGGTATTTTCCAATATCTATCCAAATATAATAGGTAATAGGTATCTAAATAAAATTGCATGAAGAGTTTTTATTTATTCCACATTTAAAACGAATTTAAAGTAAAATTAAGAAATATGTCTATGAAAACATATTCTCATATTCGTAAAAGAAAGGAACCTCATATTTTTTCTGCGAAGTTATGTGAACGTGTTTTAAGCAAATAATTTAATCATTTGACGGCTGGTAACTGCATCTCACGCACATAATTATATCACTTATCGAGATCTGTTAGACAGAGTGCCACACCCAGTAATGGGTAAAAGGCGTGATGATATATTTATTTAATTTTTTTATATTTAAATAATTAGAAATGTGATAAATTACAAATTGCTCCGCACGATAAAGAATACACAAAAAGTGTATGAAAACAGATGTTTTCTGGGTGGATATTCCAACTACTAATGAATAAGTTATGAACTATCGGAATAATCTAAATAAGTTCTTCGTTTTCAATTATAGATATAATTATTTAACCATTGTGTCAAAAACGTTACATAATTTTAATACAAAGTCGAAAACGTTTAAATCATAATAACCGCAAAAACGGATGAAATGTATTATAAATAATTGAAGACCATAAATTCAAAATAAAGCCAAAATGTACATTTTGAGGCAAGGTTTCTTTTTACACAGTATAAGGAAGTATTGGAATCGTGAAAAAATCGGTGACGATATATTCGCGGAAATACCTCTCTCTCTCTCTCTCTCTCTCTCTCTCTCTGTGTGTGTGTGTGTGTGTGTCCGATTGTGCAATATCTCATGAACGAGATTAGATTATTAACGAAACTTGGTAATTATAAGTTGCATGGAAATATTTGGAACATAAAGTGTTATTTACAATTTTGGGAAAAACTAATTTTATATTTAATACTATATTTTAATAATCATAGTAGCAATAGAAACAAAAAACAAATTTTAATTTTCGCTTTATCTAGTTATATATGTTTTGTTTTTTCGGAAAAACAAATAAATCATTAAAATGGTCAACTACTTTGGAAACGTTGCCTCAATTTAATCGACTTCGTATCTCACGGTTCTTGAGATACCAAGGGTTAGGCTCGAAAAACGAATTTCCTGTATATGCTCCATCAGTAAAGTTAGACATAAAGTAGTCAACATTAATAAAAAATTATACGTAAACAAATTTGATATTTTATATGTTTCAAACAGATAAATGCTGAATTAGTGAAAAATTAAATTACATGTTTAATAATATTATATAACATTCATATTTTCTAAATATTAAAGATGTTGTGTATAAGAAAGTCGTGTGGGGCCCACAAGATTTTTTCAATATGACTTCATTATAATAAATACGTAATAATTTTTTATATTACTGTATATTTCTATCAAAAATACAATAAATAAAAGTAAATGTGCTAACAAATTATATTTTATATATAGAATTTGTCGAAGTTAAAAATAAAAAAAAATACATTTAGACCCTTTCGAACAAGACAAATTGGAAAACATTTCATAACAACAGTACTGATAAAATAGGTGGAGCCAAGGGTGCGAAAGATAAACGTAAAAAAAGACAGAATATATATATATATATATATATATATATATATATATATATATATATATATATATATATATATATATATATATATATATATATATTAGAAAGAACCTTTACATAAACGATCATGTCTGTTATAAGTACATAAAATCTAAATTTCTTAGATATTCAACAATTATATATCCTAAAAATTAAAGTTAGCCTATGGAATAAAACGTATTCGAAGAGACGGCATAACATACAATAATATCAATCACAAAATTTTAATTTATTTTTATCAAAACAGATGGATTACCTACAATATAAAAAATGTTAATGTCTATTAATATGTAAATTTAATCAATGACTCCTAATTAGCTAATAAAACATACAGGCTGTTTCACATAAGTGTACCTTATTTAATTTTTTAATAAATCAGTCAACTTCAGACCAATCTTGATGAAATTTTGGCTGATGATGACGCATCTATTAGAATCTTGTTTCACTAAGTTTTATCCGTATTGGTTACAATACGCGAAATTTGTATAATTTAAACTGAAAGAGGTCCGTTGCACTAATAAAAATGTAAAAAATTGAGTTTTGTGTAACAAATATGAAGCACCGCCGCCGCACTGGGATAAGAATATCGCGATTGGTTAAGTGAAACATTTCCAGATCGTTGGATGAGTCGTGGGTCTTTACACATGCCCTGGTCACCTCGTTTTCCAGACATTTTTCTTTGGGGTTTTATTAAGTCAAAAGTTTATACCATATACCGGAATTGAAGGAATGAATTATGCATGCTTTTGACAAAATAACTGTAGAAATGAGGCAAAAAAACTATGCTTGGGTATCGCGCTTGAAAATGTAATCGTTTTTCGAACATCAATGAAACCTTTTGACATAAAATTCTAATAGATGTTTCCCAGTTAAAAATTGACTGATTAATAAAAAAAAAAAAATTGGGAACTCTTATGTGAAACATCCTGTATACCAAGCTTGTATAATTTTAACATTACCCGGAAAATCAGGTCTTATATAGTATCACTTCTATGATACTTGAAACATTATATTAATTATTATTTAATTTTAAAAATTTAACCGCAGCCGGAATTCGAAACTGACTGTTTGATTTCAGCAAATAATAATTAATTTCATATGCTAATAATAAGTATTTACTTAATACATCGCTTACAAATTATAGTTAGCGTGTACCCTTTTTTAAGTCGATTGCGTGTTAAATCGAGACAAATTTTTGGAAAAAACAAATAGTTTGATGAAAGTTTCATATAATAAATATGTTTTTTAGTTAATTATATCCCTTGTTTTAAAATAAATGATATAAATATATCATCAAGGCTTTAATTACTGAGTCGTAGCAGATCTTGGTAAGTGATATAATATGCGCGTGAAGAACGGTTACATTAAGATGTTAGTGATGGGGGGGCACAGGGATAATTTAAATGTGGTGAAAATTGTTTGTGGGGTAGGTAGCTCAGTGGTATCGAGTCGGCCTGTGGATTAATTAATTTAATGAAATTTTAATGCGATATACACTGGTATGTTATTAATACTAATATTAATGCAGTTAAAATTTAAAGTTAATCGATATATACATCTTCAAATGACAGCCATCTAATTGTTTGTTTATTTAGTATATGTAAAAGAAAAAAAAATGATAGTTATACTGCTATACATTTTATGTGTATGGTATATTAAATGTTAAATTTAGATAGAAATGTTGAAAATTTATTGTAGAATTTAGTAAATGTAAGATACTAGCGTTTTTAATATTATTTAAATTTTTAACGAAAAAATAAGATTTGGGCCAACTAATGTGGGACGGGGCTCGTATATAAAAACTCCTTCTTATTTATATCTGGCATTAAACCGGACACAGAATCCAAGGACGAAATATCACACACATGGGTACCTGCAGACTTTTTTCAAGGTGGGTCGAAAAAGATAAATTATATACTCCATATTTGTAGTATTCTGAAATATATTATTTAAATATTTTAATAAAACAATAAGAAATAAATTGTCAAACATAAACAATATAAATAAATAAAACATAAAATATTTTTTGGAAACAATTATATGCCTACTAGGTATATATATGCAAGGAGAAATTTAGTTTTTATTATTAGAACAAATAAAATTTAAAAAATGCATTGCATATAAAACAAACAACAAATGCATTCATTAAGAATTAGATTAAAAAAATAAACTATATGTATCAAATTCGGGTCCATTGATCTATTGGTCTCCCCCTGCGGGCGTTCATGATCGCACCTAAAGAAGAATTTCCCACAGTGAGCTCAAAATATACAGAACACTATGCGTCATTTAAAATGAGAATTTACCACGTATATGTGAGAAACACAAATTTGTTTGAAAAAGAACCAATGAAATGAAAGCTATATTGATTAGTTTTCTACTAGTGAGATTAATAAGTAAATATTTTTTACTTTAATTACCAATAAAATAAATGCAATTTTAATAAATGACAATTGAAAATAGGCTATTCAAAATCAAATTCCCTCTAGGAAAATTAAAATTGAAGAGAACTTTCCGAGAAATACCAAAAAAATTAAAAGATTATATTTGTTATATTCTGACTCAAAATATAATTATCAGATAATATGTTGGCATGGATTTAAATTCGTTGTTACAAATAGAATATTCAGCTAGGGCTGCGCACCCGCTATATTTCCATTTACATAACAACTCATAAAGATACAATATTATTGGCAATTATCATATCACTTGTTAGTTATGATAATTTGTTAAATGAATATTTTGTGAATTTTTTTGTGTGCGGAGAAATGGTTATGCGCAGATTATATACTTCGTTTTTTTTAGAGGCGACAGAAACTAGATCCAACAAAATAAAGTAACAATTATTAAAAAGTAAGGTACTGTGAAGTTTGAACTAAATAGAGAAAACATGTATTTTTAATTACAATTATATTTATAATTAACAAAATTTAAACAATAAACAGAAAATACATATCTTAACAAATATCAAAAATTTATATATTTTTTTGAAATATTTAAGTAGCAATACTTTAACATTGGAAAAAATAACAATTAAATCTTAGTGACATGATTAGTAGTATTTTCGCATAAATATATTTTTATTTTTTGGCATTGGTTGAAGAGATGAAAGAAAAAATTTAGAACATTTTGTAAATTTGCAAGACGATTTGCAAAAATATGCTGTTTTTGTATTTAATAGCGCGAAATATGTTTCTGAAATTAAGAATGTTGTGGATGGTTTTGAAACTAGATTCAGTGATTTCGAAAAAATTGAAAACATTTTTCAATACGTTTCTTATCTATTTAATGTCGACTGAGATTCGAAGCAAGTCGCAAGTAAAATCGTAAAATTTTTCACATAGTACAGATTTTACTAGAAAATGAAATAAATACATTGCGAAATGATATCTTTATAAAAGCCAGATCAGCAGAAAAACTTTTGAAAATATTTTTGCCCTAAAACGTATCCGAACGAAAAAAAAAACACGAACTTTTAAATTATTGTTTTGGTTCCACATATCTGTGAGAATCGACATTTTCATATTTAAAACATCGTTACTCTTACTAACTTGATACAGAACATTCTTTACGCTTGGCTTTATCACAGTATGATTTTGATTTTCAAAGCTTGGTAAATGACATGAACTTTACATTTATTTAAATTTGAATTTCATATAAATGTAAAAAATAATACTTTTAGATGTATTTAAATTCAAAATTAATAAATAATATTTTTCATTGTACGTTGCTTCAATTTTTTAACCAGATGCAATTAAATTTAGGAATTAGTAGATCGCGGAACATTTTCAAGAAAAAAAGTCGATCGCATACCAAATTAAGTTGGCCACCCCTGCAATAAAGTAACATTGATTAAAAACATAAGGTACTGTAAAATTTTAATTTTAAAATTTGACTATGAGTAAAGTAAATTTAATCGGGAAAATAATGTCTTAGATTATAAACCGGTTACTCGTTTCACACGTTCAGTCACTGTTTGCAGGGAATGAATGTTATTAGAATGTACAAAATTGTTATTTTTTCTACCATCAAAATATTGCTGTTTAAATATTTCAAAAAATTTTAAATTTTTGAAATTTTGTAAGATATGTATTTTTTGTTTATTGTTTAATTTTGTTAATTATAAATAAAATTGTAATTAAAAATAAATGTTTCCTCGTTTTAGTTCTGAGGATAGGATAGTTATAGATTAACCGAACCGTTAACAATATATCATTGATTATTTTGTCCGATTTCCGACAATCTTCTCCTTGTCTTATGTTCTAAAAAAACTCGTTAACTGCGATTTCATTTTTCTCAGTCTCGAGAAAATTTTCATCTGAATATTGCAATTAATGAAAATTGAAGCAAAAGATTTGATCATTAAATAGAATTTAAATGGAAAATACCACATAGATATACATGACCTGATATGCTACCAGTTTTGGCACTTAAATTACATTCTTATAAAACAGTACTTTATTATGTTCAAGTAGAATCAAGATTGAGACACGCCGCATGCGTCATCCTCCGTTTATACTATATTCACCATCCAAAAACAAATGATTAGAACTAAAGCTGGTGCCTCCTCTGGACTAATTTTCTCCGAATTTAAAATTCTAACACTGCTATCTCTTTATATTTTTGGACTCTGCATACAAGTTTTTAAAAACAAAAACGATTTCAAACTAAATGTTATTATACGAGTGCATCCTTTTAATACAAGACAAAAGCAACTATTTAACATCATAAATATGAAACACAATTCGCTATCCTATATACAAGAATCAAATATCTTAAATAAATTGCCTTTACAATAAAAGGAGCAAGAATCAAGAACAGGTTCAGAAACTTACTTATATTTTGCAAAAAAGTTACTATACGTTAAATGAATTTCCCACATACTGCAGCTGATTGAACCCATTTTGAAGTGTCTTCCAGATTTATGTAATATTTGTATTATAAATTCATTATTATTAATATTATTCTTTATTAAGCGGAAAAAATACATTGTTTTTTAAGAGTGTCTAGTTATTTTATTAATGCGCTTGAAACACAAAAAAATATAGTAATAAAATATTTAATATGTACTTTTCTTATACGCTACTTTTTTGTTGAAAATAAATAAATATGAATTTTTAATTAATACGCATTGAAATATTTTAATAGTAACGTTCTTTATACTTAATTTAATCGGAAATCCTTGGAAGAGTGCACTTTCATAAGTGATTACATAATTAACAAAGAAATAAATGTGTACCTAAGCAATGATTATATCCCTGATTATACTTGAGAGAAACAAATATAAAAGTAAAAGTTGTAGAGAATAATTAAATAAAATACATCTATCCGTCAATTATCATTACTACTTTTTACTGAAGGCTGATGCTTGAAACAGTGCAATAGTGCTTCAGCTCCAATTCAGGAAATATGAAGTACTTAAGCAAATATATTTCATTTTCTTATAGAATTTAGTCTTTGGGAATTATGCTATATATTTTTTTATTAATTAAATTAAAATTATAAATATTAATTACTTAAATCTAATGGGGTTGGTGGCTCAGTGATATCAAGTTGGCCTGTTGATCCTGAGAACCTCGGTTCGATTCCTACTACCGACAAACAATTTTCACCACATTAAAAATACCCCTATGGTTCCACCTCCAGTAATATCTTTGGGGGCTGTGATTTAACAGCGGGTAACCGCACTCCCAGTCATGGGTAAAAGGCGCGAAATTAATAAGTAAATATTAGTTTACTGTTGAAGAAGTTCTATGTCTGTTCTCTTTTATGCGGCGAGAAATTTTGTTAGTAGTTCGCGCGTTAGGATACGGGTGTTCGAGCTCATGGTCTAATTTTTGTACCACTGGGTTTCCTAGACTTCACGTGACTAATAAATTTCCCCATATTTTATTATTAAATGAATGTCAACTTAATAATAATATAAAAGTGTAAGAAATTGTAATAATAATAGGGCAAATAGTAACAATTCCAAATTGCGTAAGTGCCAAACTTCCCTTATCTCATCCATGAGCGCCAAATTTTCAAATGTTCATTGGGGGCGCGTGTTTTAATAATGATTAAAATCACAACAACTATTAGCGAATTGCATAGAATTATCTCAATATTTTACCTATAAAAACATAGATACGGAAACTTATCGTCTAAGAATATAATAGATATGGAATAAAATTTTACTTAAATGGAAAACATTATCGTAACTTTTATAAAATTAGAATGGCATAAAGAACATAAAGATAATATCAATAAATTGACTTGCTCACACTCATTACGAAGAAAATCTACCAAAAGTATAAGTATTACTATTATCAATCGTTTTGTTATTAATGTCAGCGGGGTCAAATTTAGGTATTGCGGAGCTTGTAAGCAAAAAAAGGAAATGCCTCCTCCCCAAAAAAATATAATTTAAAAAATCCAGAAAATGCATTCTTGTTATTTTTTTTTATAATCAATTTAAATATATACGACACCGAAAAATGTGAATTTAAAACAGATTTTCATTATGTAAATATAAAACTATAGAAGACAGGTAAACAATTTTTACATTCAGTTACAAAATTTAATATGTATTAAATATTTAGAATAAAAAAAGAATTATGATTTTCATAAAAAATTAATTTACACCTAAGCAACTGCTTATTTTACTTATTCGTAACTCGGCCCTGAATGTCACTCGTTTTTTTTAAGAATATCACTCATTTATGCTAGCATCACGATCTAGTCGGTTACGATAACTCGCTTAGCTCAATTACTGAGAATAATGTGAATTTCTATTTAAAATATAAATAATTTCGGGCTAAAGCCGAATAAAAATATTATCAGCGCAAAGAGGACGTTTGCTTTGGGACATTGCCCCAAGGTAAATTTTCCTTGGAAGCACGAGCCCCAGTACCCCTGTGTAATCGGCGCCCTTGATAATATCGATTCAAGTCTGAAATCTCTAAAACTGTTGCTTTTGGCAATGCAATTTAATTATCTACTCAACTAACTACTGCAGGATAAAGTAAAAAGTACTCAAATTGGTATTTTCTAATACCTATTCAAACATAATAAGCAACAGGTATCGAAATAAAGACCCATATTTAAAACGAATTTAAAGTAAAATTAAGAAATATCTTTATGAAAATATATTATCATTATCATAAAAGAGAAAGAATCTTATATTTCTTCTGTAAATTTTTAAAACCCGGTGTTATCTTAACTTTTAAATTATGTTAAGGTGTTTTAAGGAAATCATTTAAATGATTAGAAATAAATTACATATTTGTTCCGCGCGATACAGAATACATAATAATTGTATTAAAATTATTTATGAAAACAAATGTTTTCTGGCGGGATATTTCAAATGTTGATGATTGAGCTATCGTAAAAGTTTAACTCTAAATAAAATCTTCGATTTTAATTATAGACATAATTATATAAACATTACATCAAAAATGTTACATAATTTCAGTGCAATGTCAAAAACGAGTAGATCATAATAATCGAAAATAAACGACCTTTAAAAATGTATTATAAATAATGGAAAACCATAAGTTAAAAGAAAAGCCGGAACGTACATTTTGAGATAAATATATATATGTTTTTTAATATTGATTTAATTGTAATAAAAACATAACAATTTTTTATATTACTGTATATATATAAAAATTCAATTCAATTAAAAAATGACTTTTTTAACATGGCTTTCAATAATTCAATTTAAATACGCGCTAAAGATATGTTTAATTATATTTTGTTTTTATATTTTTGCCAAGGTTAGTTGCCTGCCTGCATTTGACAATAATATCATTTACAAAATGAATATCTTTTTAAATTTAATGAATTACGTAATAAACATATATCTAGCTTATATAATATTACGCGGAAAATATAATCTTATAAAGTGTCACTTCTATGATGCTTAAAAAATTATTTTAATTATTATTTCATTTTAAAAATTTAACCGAATCCGGGATTAGAAACAAAGTGTCTTTAATTTCAGCAAATAATAATTAACTGCATGTTAGAATAAGTATTTACATTATATATACATATTTACATCGTTTACAAATTATAGTTAAAGTGTAATGATGCCTTGAGTTTTTCTAAATTCACCCGCGTGTTAATTCGGGACAATACTGAATAGTCAGTTTATGCAGAATTTTTGGAAGAATATAAATAATTTGATGGAAGTTTCATAGTTTATTTTTTTTTTATTTCATGTCTTGTTTTAAAATAAATAAAATAAATATAAATATGTCGTCCCGGCTTTTACCCACTACTGGGTGTGGCATTCTGCCGTAGCCAGCCCTATGCAACTTCGTATATAAGCGCAGTTAGTAAACGTCCAGCTTTATGTCATTCGCGCGCTTGACTTTGAAAGAGAGAGTAGCTATAAAGAGGCTGGCATTTACTCAACGCCATATGAGCGCAGGTTACTTTTTTCAATCATTAGTGTTGTTTGATGATAAATAGTTATAAACAATTAGTTTGCAATGGGTTATAAGTGTTTTGCGCCCAATTGTACCAGCGGGTATGACTCAAATCATGACAAAATATCTTGGTTTCGTGCTCCGAAAGAGCAATTGGAAATTTGCAAAAAAGTAGTAATATGAGCAGATATATATATATATATATATATATATATATATATATATATATATATATATATATATATATAATATATATGGGGTAATGATTCAGTGGTATCCGAGTCGGCCTGTGGATCCTAAGAACCCTGGTTCGATCCCCACAGCTGAGAAAACATTTTCACCAATTTAAAATTACTCCTGTGGCTCCTCCACCACTAACATCTTTGGAGGCCGTGATTTGACGGCTGGTAACCGCACTTCACGTGCATAAATATATCACTTACCGAGATCTGCTTCGGCAGAGTGCCACACCCAGTAATGGGTAAAAAGGCGTGATGATATATATATATATATATATATATATATATATATATATATATATATATATATATATATATATATATATAAGTTAGAATCCACCATTCCTGCCAAATACACTAAAAGGCCACGCGCTTCCACCCAGACGCTGACGCCGCAGTATCATATTATTATTTAAGCTATATTATTTCATTTCCCACATTGTAACATTAAACTACCTTAATACTGAACTTGTAAACTTTAACATTGAACATAGTCAGTTAAGAACTGTCTCTTGTACTGATCACATCTAAATCTGAATAAAACTTTGTACTTCAAGATAACAAATAAAAATTTATTTTTATTAACGTTTCTAAATCAAGAAACATAACTTATATATATATATATATATATATATATATATATATATATATATATATATATATATATATGTAAATAAAAAAATGTATGTCACATAAAAGAAGCGGAATTAACAAATGTTAAAAGTCGTGTTTTTTTAATCCACCCAAATATAAACATATTTAGATTATCCAAATATATTCAAGATAAATTAATATTATATATAGATAAACCTCGTGTATATGAGGAATCAGTGTATTCTATAATTGAAAATTATGCATGCTCTTTCTCTTTGTAACAGACAGGATGTACAAGAAATAATCGTTTGCAAAATTGTTGATTAGATTGCGTCTTTAAGACACATGTCATGTTATTCACCTTATTCACGTTAACATTCTACATGACTGAAATATTAATCACTCGCACATGCAGCATCTCATTACTTATTATTCAACTTCAGCACGTCGACAATCAGTGGTCAAGATAAATTCTCGTTTTGACCACCATGATTTGTTATAATTGGCGCTGTGGACAGGATTTGTTAATGCTAATTAATTGCTAGTAGTGTTTTTATTTATAAAAAGATTTACTATGTAATTGAATTACCAAAAACGAATAATCGGCTTGAAGTTGTTTAATAAGTATATATTTCAGTCATGTAGAATGTTAACGTTTCGTAATTTAAAAAAAAATAACAAATTATTTCATCATATGCGGTAGACAGTAGTAGTGACAGTAGTGCGCGAAAAATGTATTCGCGAGAAGTGCCGTATGTCGCGCCACATCCGCTCGTAACAATGTTTCCACTTTGTGGTTACGAGTACGATAATTCCGGTGCTGATATACTACGACTCCAGAGGACGAAGTACGCCCTGGGTTGCGCACCATGTCGGTTCAAGACGAAGAACTACCAGTCTTCAACATTAGTTTCACGTCAGCAGCAGAAGGGAGGTAGTGCGAATGGTAACTATGTAGTACCCTGTAATAGTTACGCATTCGACCTCCACTACGGGATCCATTCGAAACAATGTGCGGCTGCTGACAGTCATCGTGAAAGAAGATCCGATGCGGCAAGAGGGCATACGAAAGAACCAGCACTAATAACATCAAGTGCGTGGCGAGAGGAACCAGAAGTTACGGGGTCGAAAGACTATTTCATCAAACGGTACATGATCGAGAAATGGACGCGAGGGCAAGACAAAGCTACGACTTCAACAACTGTTCCGAAGCTGACAGTAGCAAAAATTAGCGCAGCTGATTTTGAAGCGTTGCTACTGGCAGAGCAGCGTACGGACATCGTTCGTGCAGTGAGGCACGGCGTTGTCAATATAGAAGTAGTCGAGGAAGTTGAAGTCAACGAAGTAGCAGTAGAGGTCGCCCACGCTCGTGCTGTTTTCGAGGATGTAAGAACAAAATTCGATGAAGTAATAGTCACAGATGATGTAACAAAAAGTAGCCAGTTACAAAAATCTGAATCCGTCTCTGTTCCTAATATGTCAGCAAATACGCCACGAATACAAGACCTACGACAACGCTATGCCAAAAATGCAGAGTTGGCAAATTTCAATGTCGTACAGAATACTCGCACAAATATCGTGTGCGGAGTTAAGGAAGCGTCAACACCGAGAGGTCGGCTACATCTGCCGAACTGCAGCCTCTCGCAACGAAGAACCTTTGGCTGCCCACGACGGCAGCGTTCCAGCTACAAGGCCGAGCCACGGAGAAGTCGCGCCTTTGCATGGTCCGCGACAATTCTACTCCAGCTGCGGATCAGCTGCCAATCCCAGATGTTCATCATCAAAAGCCGTCTCCCACAACTCTGTGAAGAGCCCCCACCGTCTAACCCCCAAAAACAATTGGTGACCCCCAAATTTTGGTAACGTTCAGTGCAATGTGATAGTGTAGTGTATAAATGCGGTAGTTAAGTGCGGTAGTTAAGTGCGGAAGTTAAATGCGGTAGTTAAGTGCGGTAGTGTAGATTTGGTGATCGTAATAACTTGGTTGAAAATTAAAATATATTCTTCAAATATATTTTAATTTTATTATTAAGGGGTGGCAGATGTAACAGACAGGATGTACAAGAAATAATCGTTTGCAAAATTGTTGATTAGATTGCGTCTTTAAGACACATGTCATGTTATTCACCTTTTGGAACACGCGCGATCGTCTGAGGTATTTGCCACACTCAGCGAAATTATTGCGATCTAGCATTTATTTAGTATAAATGCCGTAATTTAAGATAGTTCGTAGATGATAGTAGATGATAGTATACAATGTAGAAGTATGTAGCAGACAGTTCGAAAGTAGTAGATGTTAGTACGTAGATAGTAGTTATGATTCGTGAGTAGAAGAATATTCGAGGGTGTCTATCCCGAGAATATGATGTTATTAATTTGTTATTTGTTGTTTAATTAATTCATTATCCTTATTTTATGTTGATTTTTATTATGTTGTTTTAATAAAATATTTACCACTCGCACATGCAGCATCTCATTACTTATTATTCAACTTCAGCACGTCGACAATCAGTGGTCAAGATAAATTCTCATTTTTGACCACCATGATTTGTTACATCTTACAGAGATCACAAGAAAGAAATAATTTTTGTCTTATTCCATGAATTTATTGATTTATTATTACTTGAAACAATATTTCAAACAGAATCAAAATAATGTCAAATCTCAGTGTAAAGAAGATAGAAGACTCTAAATTAAGAAAGAATTTAAATATTCAGTTCGATCTATTTTATTATTATAAAATTATAAAATGTATTGCATAAAGTGTACAAAAATATCAATTAAGAAAAAATGTAAATATTCGGTTCTATCTATTTTCTTTATTATTTTTTAAATAAAATGTCCTATTTACATTGTATAAATTTTACCATTTTGTATTTTAAAATTAAAATATTTGTGCCAATTTTACATTTGTGTAATTTGTCATGGCGTAATTAAATAGCAAAAATGTACTACAAGAAAAATGTGTTTATATATGGTTTTATATATTTATATTGCTCAAGCTAAACCTGTGTTATGGAATAGCCCCATAACGTTTTATTTTAATTAACTTAGTTTATAATAATCAAGTAACAATAATTTCTTTTTAGTTCATAAGTATTCTATATTGTATCGTTGTTCAAAATATTCTAGTTATTTCTTGTATTCTACTAGTAGGCATACTTAAACTAGTTTAAGTATGCCCATAAATTGCTAGAGACACTCTTGTAAAGATACTTGACACTTTTGTACTTTTGTAAAGTTATATTTTCTCTTTGTCTGCAATTTCTAAGACGACTACCCGTCATGTAGCCTTCCCTAAATTTCTCTTTGAACCTTTTTACCGACATCCCTTGTTCTAAGTTTCCTTGAGTTTCAACCCAAAATTATTACTCTTGTGATCTCGACCAGATCATTCCCTTTTCAAATTTCCAACCACCAATATCAACCTCCCAAGTGGGTGGTACTATATCCTATTGGTCATTTTTGATAACCCCTCCTTTATAAGGGTTGGTCAATAGTTTACTTGCTAGCTCAAAAATCACGAAGAAACAGATTACAATTCTTCATTCATAATTACACAACACTCTACATTCGTTATTATCAGATCATCAAAAACTCTCAAACTCTCAAAATCATAAACTCTCAACAACATCACTAAATCTACTACTTCATATTTTTATTGTTTTATACATATGTATTATAATTATTATTGTGAGTAAATATATATATATATATATATATATATATATATATATATATATATATATATATATATATATATATATATATATATATAGTTAAACAAATTAAGAGTAAAAATTACTTCGTAACGATTACCCTAGTAGCGGAAACATACGGGGTAATTTCCCATAACGCCTGATATAGTTATAGAAAAATGTGTCTTTAATTTTATATAATTGCAAATAACATTTTTTAAAGTAATTAGTTCTATAAAGTAAAAAAAACATGAATAGACTCGTAAGCACCAGATTTGCCAGACTCTTCTTCCTATCGCAATCACTTTTTTGTCGCTCTCTTTCTGCTTCATTTCTGTGGATGCTTTACCCGCAAGACTCGCCTGTCCTTCAGTATAATAGTTCGTGGCCGTAGCAGATCTCGGTAAGTGATATATCTACGCGCGTGAAGTGCGGTTACCGGCCATCAAATCAGGGCCCCTAAACATGTTAGTTTTGCGGGAGCCACAGGGGTAATTTTAACGTGGTGAAAATTGTCGGCAAGGTTCACAAATCCACAGTCCAACTCGATACCACTGAGCCACCTACCCCCATTATGTAAAATTTTAATCAATTCTAATTTATGTGCTAAAAGAATATTATCATCGGTAATAATCTTGTCCTTTTGCAAAATAATCAAATATTATTCAACACAACTTTTATTCTTCGAATGAATGGGTTTGACTGTTTCATGGTATGTGAGACTACGGTCCCTGCATCCGAATTAGATATCAAATTTTAATTTGCTTTTCATTAAATTTTGAAAAGGATTTTAAAAGATATAAAAAAATTATTTATTATATTAGCGAATTAAGATTGAAATCATGGAAAACTTTAAATGTCAAATAAATAAAATCGGAAAATAATGCAATTCTGAATGAAATGTATCCAAATAAAAGAAAATATGAAAGATTTACTGCTTTATTTAAATTTCAATTATCATAAATAATTTTGAAATATATATATATATATATATATATATATATATATATATATATATATTTGACAGTTACATCGTAGCTTTATATATAGAAATATTCGCATATCGTTTCTCTTCTGTAGCGAACTATATTTGAAAATATATTTATTTTAGGCAATTTATAAGGCAACTTTTGCAGTAACTAATTATTCATGAAATTAAGCAAAATATTACCGATGTAGAATTATTTTTATTTGAAGCATAATATGGCCGACAACGAATATGTAAAATCTGATTTTGCAAGTTAAACACTTATGTTTTTATATTTATGTATGTACTGCACAAAGGGTGTATATTCTCCCTTTTAAAAATTATAAAATTTGAAATTATATCACTAACCGAGATCAGCTGCGATAGAGTGCCAGTCAGTTATAAGGTAAATAACGTAATGACGTAATATTTGTTTTATAAAAATTACTCAGGTTTAAAAAAATAACCAAAGCTTCTTTTCACTAATTTCAGGTTTTAATAGTAATAAATAAAATTTTATAAACTTACCTTGAATGAAAACCAAAAGTATAGCAACGATGTATGTTGAGAGTAACATTTTTATTGAAGAAAAATAACTTGTCCAACACAAAAACAAACACTACGACACTTGAAAGTTCTGTCCGCGAAACCAAAGACCGAACTGATTCAGTGATTCAAATTTTACAAGTTTCCGGGTATGTTCCCCTTCCTCCAAATTTTTCCTTGTTGAGTTATAAATGATTATCAACCAGTGGTTAGCCGCGCACAAAAACATTAGCCGGATATTGAAATATTATCAACAAGTTAGTTGATATGCACATTCGGTTGTGGTTTCACGAACAACATGCTATCGTCATCCATTCGTCTTATCGTGATTAGTTTTTGCGTTGCAAAATAACGTATCGTTTTGAGCAAATCAGAATTTCAATTTTTATAATATTAAATTTTTATTTATTTATGCTACTTTGTACAAAAGAAACTTAATCCCAATTAGTCGCATTGTAGTATTTCAGATATTTTTAACTTGAGTGGGATTCGAATTCGAGATCTAAGTAAAATTGCGCCCTAAGCCCAGCACTATATGGCGCCCTTTTTCTACTTTTGTAATTTATTATGTGTGAAGATATTTTATTCAATTATTTATATTATATATTAGTTACAATTAAATTACCATAATGTAAGGAATAACAATAATAATGAATAAGTGTTTCATAATAATTAATACAAAGAAAGAAACAAAAATAAACCAAAAGAAAAAATAATGTATGGAATCTCAAAATGGAGATCCGTTTTATTAAGCCGTTGAATTTATGAATTGGTTAGGAGCAGAAGGGTTGAAAAAATTACTCCACTATGTTTGGATTGCTTGGCTTTTGTACCAATAATTTTTAATAAATAATATTTATAGGTGACGACGTTTCGGGACTATGGGTTGGTCCCATTTTCAAGTCTAGAATGGTTGGATTAAACAGAATTACAAAAAATAAAAAATTTTTAAAATAAAGTCAATAACTTACCAAACAAAAAATAATAAGTTAGTTAAACATAACAGTTTACAATAAAAATATAAATAATTCCGTGTGGAAAAATATAGTCAAAGATTATAACATGTTAAAAACGGGGTAAACAACACCGTAGTCAAAATAATAATGACAAAATTAGATAAAAAGTTACAAAATCACTACATCAAAACTACCATAGCCATCTAGCGGTCAAAAACACAAGTATGAACCACTAAGAAGAAGAAAACAAAACTAAATTTGGAACAATGTCAAGGTTCATTAAGTCAAAAGATGTAAAATATTTTTGAATTGATTACTGGAGAACATGCTGTCGGTTTTAACATTTACAGTGTTATCTAACATGTTGATATAACAACTTTCCAAAAATAAACGTTTATACCTATGTGATTCATAGTGTAAGATCTTAAAATTCTCAAAGTCCAATTGGTGGTTATGAGAATGTGCATGTTCTACAATAGCACTGTGGTTGTAGTTAGAGTTCTTGAGATTATTTTTATGTTGTTGAATTCTTTTGTGAACGTACTGTTTGGTTTCACCTATGTAAATAGAGTTACAATCAAGGCAATTAAGTTGATAAACAACATCGCTTAAATACTTCTTCTCTGTTCTAGATTTCAGGCGGCTAAACAAAAAACTAGTACTAGACGGTGAATTATAAGCTAAATTCAAATTCAATTCATTAGCTAAAACTGTAAAAGCTCTATGTAGATGTTTGTAAAAAGGTAAGCTGATATAAATTTTTCTCGGTTCATTAGGAGGGATAACAGATCTATCAACGTTTCGGATGTGTTGTAGTCTTGCTTTAATGCAATTGTCAATAAATCGATGTGGAAAGTAGTTCTTTGAAAGTGTGTTCCGTATCAATAATAGATTATTTTGGTGAAATTTTACATTGGACAAGGAAATAGCTCTATCCACAAGATTATAAACTACAGCCCGTTTATACTTCATGGGGTAGTAAGAATTGAAATTTAAGTATCTCCCGGACCATGTAGGTTTATGATACCAGTTGGTTAAAAACTTCCGATTTTCTCTAATTATAGTGACATCCAAAAAGTTGATAGAGCTGTCATCCTCAACCTCCAGAGTGAACTGGATCGAAGAATTAAAAGCATTAAACAAATTGAAAATTTTATTAATGTTAGTTGTAGGTAGGCAAATTAAGATATCATCAACATACCTAAAGTAAAACAACACATTGAGATCCACATGTTCAATAAGGATGGAAGACTCTAAATGAAACATGACGATTTCAGCTATTATGGGGCTTAGTGAATTTCCCATGGGAGTGCCCAGTATTTGTTGGAAGAACTGATCCTTATGTTGTAAATAGCAAGAATCAAGAATAAATTTGAGACAAAATAAGAAAACCTCAAGTGACAAATTAGTGTAAACTTCTATGTCTGCCCAACGTTCATTTATAACCTGAAACACGAGTTTGTGAGGAATTACCGAAAAAAGTGATTTAACATCTAAAGAAATTAATGAGTGGTCCGGAGGGCAATCTAATTGAGATAGTTTGTTAACCAACGTAAAGGAATTATCTAAATAATAAGGTGATTTAAATTTTAAGGGTGAAAGGATATTAGCCAAAAACTTTGAAATTTTACTAGTGGGAGTCTGAATGTTGGCAACAATAGGTCGGACAGGGCAATCAGGTTTATGAACTTTGGGCAGACAGTAGAGTCTAGGACTAAGAGCATTATGAATCTTGAGAGCAGTAGCTGTATTTGTGTCAATGAACTGTCTGTCGTGAAGCATAGTAACCAGTTTATTATTAGCCGTCTGAAATCTAGAAGTAGGGTCTTTGTTGAGAAGTTTGTAAGTAGTACTGTCACTCAATAAATCATTAACTTTGGTTTCGTAATCAACCCTATCTAGAACCACAGTGATATTGCCTTTATCAGCTTTAGTAACAATTAAATTCTTATGTTTTTTTAAAAAGTTGTTAGTTTGTTTAATACAATTGAGAATAATCATTTCAGAAGAGCTAAATTTAATTTTGTTTAAAGTTCTGTAATGTTGGTTAATTAATTTACTAAGTCTAATTCTCAGTTTTTTCAAAACTTCCACGTTTCTATGATCAATAGATTGTTCAAAATTAGTTAAGATCCGTAAGACATTGTTCTTATTTAGTTTTTTACAATTATTATTTATAAAATGAAACTTTGGGCCTAACGCCAGGATGCAGCTAATATTTAAATTCCTCACAAACTCGTGTTTCAGGTTATAAATGAACGTTGGGCAGACATAGAAGTTTACACTAATTTGTCACTTGAGGTTTTCTTATTTTGTCTCAAATTTATTCTTGATTCTTGCTATTTACAACATAAGGATCAGTTCTTCCAACAAATACTGGGCACTCCCATGGGAAATTCACTAAGCCCCATAATAGCTGAAATCGTCATGTTTCATTTAGAGTCTTCCATCCTTATTGAACATGTGGATCTCAATGTGTTGTTTTACTTTAGGTATGTTGATGATATCTTAATTTGCCTACCTACAACTAACATTAATAAAATTTTCAATTTGTTTAATGCTTTTAATTCTTCGATCCAGTTCACTCTGGAGGTTGAGGATGACAGCTCTATCAACTTTTTGGATGTCACTATAATTAGAGAAAATCGGAAGTTTTTAACCAACTGGTATCATAAACCTACATGGTCCGGGAGATACTTAAATTTCAATTCTTACTACCCCATGAAGTATAAACGGGCTGTAGTTTATAATCTTGTGGATAGAGCTATTTCCTTGTCCAATGTAAAATTTCACCAAAATAATCTATTATTGATACGGAACACACTTTCAAAGAACTACTTTCCACATCGATTTATTGACAATTGCATTAAAGCAAGACTACAACACATCCGAAACGTTGATAGATCTGTTATCCCTCCTAATGAACCGAGAAAAATTTATATCAGCTTACCTTTTTACAAACATCTACATAGAGCTTTTACAGTTTTAGCTAATGAATTGAATTTGAATTTAGCTTATAATTCACCGTCTAGTACTAGTTTTTTGTTTAGCCGCCTGAAATCTAGAACAGAGAAGAAGTATTTAAGCGATGTTGTTTATCAACTTAATTGCCTTGATTGTAACTCTATTTACATAGGTGAAACCAAACAGTACGTTCACAAAAGAATTCAACAACATAAAAATAATCTCAAGAACTCTAACTACAACCACAGTGCTATTGTAGAACATGCACATTCTCATAACCACCAATTGGACTTTGAGAATTTTAAGATCTTACACTATGAATCACATAGGTATAAACGTTTATTTTTGGAAAGTTGTTATATCAACATGTTAGATAACACTGTAAATGTTAAAACCGACAGCATGTTCTCCAGTAATCAATTCAAAAATATTTTACATCTTTTGACTTAATGAACCTTGACATTGTTCCAAATTTAGTTTTGTTTTCTTCTTCTTAGTGGTTCATACTTGTGTTTTTGACCGCTAGATGGCTATGGTAGTTTTGATGTAGTGATTTTGTAACTTTTTATCTAATTTTGTCATTATTATTTTGACTACGGTGTTGTTTACCCCGTTTTTAACATGTTATAATCTTTGACTATATTTTTCCACACGGAATTATTTATATTTTTATTGTAAACTGTTATGTTTAACTAACTTATTATTTTTTGTTTGGTAAGTTATTGACTTTATTTTAAAAATTTTTTATTTTTTGTAATTCTGTTTAATCCAACCATTCTAGACTTGAAAATGGGACCAACCCATAGTCCCGAAACGTCGTCACCTATAAATATTATTTATTAAAAATTATTGGTACAAAAGCCAAGCAATCCAAACATAGTGGAGTAATTTTTTCAACCCTTCTGCTCCTAACCAATTCAAAAGAAAAAATGTAGATACATAAAGCAAGAAATATATGAAATGCATGAGCTACAATAAACAATCATTTATTAATCCTACAAAATTACAATTTTTTTTTGAACAGCCTTAAATTTCGTCAGTTCTTATATCAGAATTTAAACTATTGAAATTTACAACATACTCATTGAAAATTGAATTACTTCTCACATTATCTACACGTAAGTGGAATTTTCGCCTAGTAACTTAGTTCTGTATATCTTTTTTGAAGAATGTTTCACGTAAATATTCAGGAACTACGTTATTTATAATTTTGTAAATAGATATTGTAGCATTCAAATTAATTTATGCACTTGTATTGTAAACAAATCAACATGTCAGTTTGCTGCATCTGCGACAGTTTAAGATTTATTTCTTTAGTCTGTGAATGCGAGTGGCGACGAAATTAAATTTGTGATTGAACATAAACATATGAAATAGTTATAAACAATCGATGCACTCCAGCTAGATACTAACTCGAGACATAGAAGAACAAATACTAATCAAATAATTGAACTCACATTAAACAATATTTTTAATTAATTAACTACATAATTAAAACAGTATATTTCACATTCAAAACATAAAAAACTTTGAAATAAAATGATCTATATTTTCCGCCCCTAAAATTAGCCTCGCTAGCAGCGGGCCTCGAGAGCCTGAACCTAAATCCAGCCCTGCGCTCACCACACCACCGTACTACCGGATAACATCGAATTTGATTTAATTTATAAAATTCAATATTGAACAAAATATTCACGTTGCAGAAACTATATCGTTAGGGATGTAGGAGTAAAGTTTATACTAGATAAATCAACAAAATTATATAGGTTGTTTCAACATTTTAGGAACAAAATGCAGATATATAGGCCGTATTTGTTTGGGAACTTTAGGTTCAACCCTGAACTGACTTAGAACTAACTCGTGTTACTTCCAAATAAATGATGCATCTAGCGTCAGTAAATTTAAAATCTGAATGCATGTTCGAAGCGACATCTGCTTAGTTTTGTTTGTGTGTTAAATTGTGCTTTTAATTGGATGTTTTAAGTCATCTTTTATTTTTTATATGTAGACGAAAAGCAAATAACGTCAGAGTCTGTCCATATTTTTATAATTTTGTCATCAGCAGTATCAAAATAATTTATTTCGGATTCACAAGAAACACATACTGCATATTGCTCTTCCATCACCTGCACAAATAATAGTTTTGTATATTTTTTCACAAAATTATTATAAAATTAATTACGTATTTCATCAAATTAGCTTCTAAGCTCTCTATTCTATTATAAACCGCGATGCCGCCACGGATAACAGGGAACAGAAGTTGATTAGAAAGGGATAGCAAACGGGTTCAACCTGCCATCCCGCTAAAATAGCTGGGGCAGTAGGGTTAGTTCAAGATCAGGTCTGGGTTACTTAAAGAGTACCAATGAAACAAAAGAAATCTACCGGGTTACTTTAAAAATCCCAAATAAATACAGGATACATACGTTAATGGTATATGTTGTTTGATATGCTGATTACGAATAAATAATAATTTTTAAAAAATCAGAAAAATTATGGGGGGGGAGGGTTTACCTACAGCGTTTTTTTTGTACTGCTCGGATTCGCTTTCCTAAATTACATTAATTTACTCATTACACAATTCAATTATTAGCAGTTAATTATAATAGATATTGTATTTAATTATTAAGTTTTACGTAACATTCCACCCAGTGGCAGTGGCAACGAAAAATTTTTAACTGGAAACATGGAAAACAATTTTCCGATTTAAAATATATATATATATATATATATATATATATATATATATATATATATATATATATATATATGTTTGATTCGTAATCAGCGTATCAAACAACATATACTCTTAACTTATGTACCTGAAGTTATAAAACATTCTGTATGCAATGTGTTCATTCAAGTGATACTCGTATAGGAGCTACGAAGTCGGTTAAAGTAGCAAACAATTTCTATGATATAAGGATACTTTAACGAGCGTAGCAAGAATTTTTGCAACTTTCTTATTTTAAATGAGAACCTATTTTTATTATTAATATTGTGAGATGGTAGGTATATGTACGTCTGTATTTCTATTCTATTATTATTATTATTTCTATTCTATTTATCTAAGGTTGTCCAATGTTATGGCAATAATTATATTATTGGTTTTTATGTGTATTGTTATGTGGGAACTAATATCAAAAAAGATGATTTATTTTTGTATGTTTTATTTGTTTATTTTAGCAGAGCCGGCTCTACGTATAATCAAAATACAATATAAGCAGTTGCTTAGGGCCCCCACACATTGGAGGCTCCGAACAAAAAATTGATGTAATATCAACTGTAAATTAATTTCTGAATTATTTTATTGTATTATACAATTTATATTGAACAAAAATATTTTTAAAAACATCTAATAAATATTGAATTATTTCAAATATTTTATTTATTAAACTATTTATTTGGTACTCACTTGTAAACGACATTTGTTCAACCTGTTTGGTTACTATGTATATGAATCTTTACCGTTACTAACCTGTAATAGTATATTACATAATAAGTCAGGAAAGTGATGTCTTATCCAACACCGACTCATAAGAAGGCAATTATTATTGTAATTTGAAATAAATAAAGTCCTTCATTTGTCATGTAATGAGAGAATAAAAGAGAATTGTCGATAGTTAAATTTGTTAATTCGTTGCATCGGCAGGCACCAGCAATTCCCATTAATAATGCGACCTATAAATACGCAAATTGAATAAAACAAAATAAATTAATAAATAAATACCTTCATTATTAAACAAGTACTATTCTGTATTTCCTTTGAAAATGTTTCAACATGCTGTCTTTCTAGGAATATTGCTTTCTTCAGCTTATAAATTTGCAATTCAATATTGGTATACACTTTTAATGTAGATTTTAACATCGAGTATTTCTTCCACAAAGAAGATGATACACGTCTTTTTCGGGTATTAAAAAAATATGCCAATAAAACCTCTTCATTTACTACTAATTGAATACTAATGCCTCTTGTTTCTTGCAAAAGGTGAAATTCTCTAAATTCTTTTTTGACACATCCTTAGACTTTTTCGGAATTAAATTCAAATATGCTTCTTGAGCTTCTAATTTGATTTTTAGTGGCAGTACCTCATTTTAATCCATTTTAAACTTATTTGTCATTTTGACAATTTGCAATATCATATCTCACTTATTGAAAAAAAATTGTCAACAAAATAACCAACGCTTAGTACCATCAGAACCATTTCGTAACTACGTTGTAAGTTCTAAATTACATATTAAATATCAATGTCAAATAATGAATGAAAACATATAAATGATTTAAAAAGGTATAAGAGAGGTGTTGGGTAAAACGTTGTATTGCACTCGTGTGGAATGCCTACAAGTATTAGTCACTCAAGAAAAGTAGCCACTCGCTCTTCGGCATCGTGGCTAAAATTTTTCTGTCGTGGACTAACATATCACAATCCACACTAGTACAACAAATTACTATTACTTGAAGAAACGGTTGTTCGAAATACGAAGGCGCAGGCTGAGTATTTTACACCGCAGAGTCAAGTAAAAAAACTTTCCTGACGTGCTATGTATACTGTTTTTTTCTGAAACCATTTAATTACTTAATAATTAACCATAAATAGTTCAAAATTTTATTTTTTTATAATAATCATATTGAGAGCAGACTTCCTATCCGTATCCAGAGATGCTCGTTGAATGTGCATAATGGTGTTTTAGTGACTACATTGAAGTATGGTAGTGACTGTTGGGTGTGGATGAAGAAACATGAACGTCGTATAACTTCTGTGGAAATGAGGTATTTGGGGGGTGTGTGTGGATATACTAGAAGAGATCGTGTCTGGAATACATTGGTGTATGATGTATGTGAGATTAAAAAGAATGTAGTTAGAAAAATGGGTATAAGTCAGTTGAGATGGTTTAGGAATGTAGAACGTATGTCGAATGAGGGATTGGTGAAACAGGTGTATATTAGAGAAATTTAGGATAAAAGATTGCGTGAACGATCTAAGAATAAATGGATGTATTCGATTGAAGAATTGTTGCGTGAATGAAAATTTTGTGTATGAAAGGAATTATGAATGTGGTTGAAACTAAAGTGATGTGTCAGGATCAGAACGTTTGGTGAAGATTAATTGCGGGTTGAATCTGATGATTTAAGATAAATTAAGATTTCTTGATTTTAGCTTGGTTGTTTACTAATTTCATTAGAGTGTTTACCTGCAATTGTGTGAAATTCACTCTCAAAAACAAGCATAGGGGAGAGAGTCCCTTCGTTCCTTATATTTTTATTCGTTCTTTGATCTAACGTATAGAGTTTAACTGCAATTGTTGGTATTCACTTTCCAAAACAAGCGCAGAGAGACATTCCCTTCCTTTCGTATCTTTTTGTTTTATTTTCAGTTACTACATTGTGCGGAATTTTCTATTAAATACAAGCGTAGACTATCGCTTTCATCTTTTCTAATCTTTGTAGATTCGTGATCAGATTCGTTGTTAGGAATAAGCGTGAGTAATTTGAATTGTTATGCGCTTATATTATGTACGTGTGGAAGAAATATGAATGAAAAGTGAATAGGAGTGACTGGATAGATGTTATTGAAGGTTTGTTGTGTGATGACTGATTTCGATTGTGATAAGTAAATCACTTTCTATGGAAGTATTTATAATTGTGGTTGCAGTAAGGGTTAGTATGGAAATGTTTGACGGGGATTGATTATTTGATGAATTTAATGAATAAATATTTTATGAATGATTTTAGGGTTCGTGCTACCCCATTTGATGGAATGTTGCGTGATGTTATATATATTTATTTATTTATTACTTATTCAAGTATACAATTTAAAAAAATATTGTTAAAGTACAAAAGATTCAAGTAAAGTGTTTATCAAACTCTTTTATATTTTATCTGATTGTCGTGGTAAAAATCTATTTTCCGTACTAAAATAGGTCTGAAACGTAAGCACTTTCTTGTTGGTTTCAGAAAAAGAATACTTTAATAAACATTAAATTGTTTACGCTGTTCTACAAACTTTCTGACTGATAACATTCGTTCATTGCATTACAAATTATATTAATTCAAATGATTCGCACTTTTATATTTACACGAAGACCTGTTTTAAATTCAATACGAAGTTTTCTTACGTGTCGTCACTGTATGTAATTTTTTTCTTCATCGTATATGTATTTGTATTGATTGTATATCAATTGATAATAATTATTGTCTTTTATTTTTTAAAGTTATAATTTTAACGGTCGTAAAATTTCAATCAATTCCGTGCTTTATTTACGAAAACATTTTACATTTTACTAAATTAAAAAAAAATCTTCCGGACGTCACTCTTAACAGTTCTATATTTATATTTTTTAAAGATCAGCATTTAATAGTATACGAGTATAAGTCAGAAAAGTGATATTTTACGCTGAGTCAAGTAAAAACACTTTCCTGAAGTGTTATTAGACCTGAGCATGAGTTAAATCAAAGGAATTATAAATTGATTGAAATCATATTTCTTGATTTAAATCAAGTGAATTAAGCCTTTTTTTAAAATTCGCACTTGTGAATTGTTCTAGAACTGAAAAAAGGTTTAAATCCTTTTTTTGGGCTTAATTCAAATGAAAGGGCTTAATTCAATTAAAAGGGCTTAATTCAATTTAAATGACTTAATTCAATTGAAAGGACTTAATACAATTGAAGGACTTAATTCAATTGAATATTAGTGCATCATGATAAGCGCTGCAACATTGTATGTGCTTTTCATGTTCAGGCTCGTAAAGCTCGCTAGTTAGACGAGCAATTTGTGTATAATAGAAACGTTTTTGGGATTGTCTTATCATCAAACATGGAAAAAACTTAGTAAAACTATAAAAAACTAGTGCATTATTTAAGGTGGTACTATCATGGAAGCATTTAACCCGGATTTTAATGAAATGTAAATATGTAATTTTTCATGTGTTTCTACAGTAGTATGCATTTTTTCAAAAAAAGTTTACCGTTGTTGATGTGAGCAATGTAAAGTTAAAGTCGACCAAAAATGCATTGGCGTTATAGGAACTGTACGTCGCGAGGCAGTTTACTGCGTAATAAATTCATATATTGTAGTTATTTTTTAACAAAAAACTAACACACAGTACATCATGTGAAGATAAAGGTATGAAAATTAAAAACCCATGCCTTACCGGATTAGTTTCAAAGAAATTGGCGATGAAAGTTGGATATTCTATGATTTTCAATGAAACAATGAGACATGCTTGGCAACGCAAACAGAGATGATCGCAGGCGTAGACAGAGATGGTCGCACGAATGACAAAGCAAGAACTATGAAACTTATTATTTCGATCAGTAAAATATATTAATTTTAATACAATAAAAATATTACTGCATTTTATATTTATTTATTTGTTGTTACAGTTGATAATAATTGCTTTGGTGCATTTTTCTTATGAACTGTCAACAGGATGTATCGATAATACAGTTACGTTTCGTACCGACTGATAATATCATATTGCTTGTGGTTCTCGCAATGTTGTCATAGCTTCTGCTGTGTAAAATCTTACACTGCTATTGGTTGGCATGAAACATTCACTTCCAAAAATTGTGTTATGTTACTGAATTTCATAAACTGGTTAAATTGTTTTATTTAATATATTCAATGTTATTGTTAATGATACGATATTTGCAGCGAAATGTTAATTCTGTTAATAACCTATACCATAGAAAAATGTAATAATTATTTTTATAAACTTTTTAGGTTACCTATACTTTTGTATGAGACTGTCATGATGGAACCACCTTAAGTGATCAATTAGTTTTTAAAATAAGCAACTAAAAACTAAACTTATTGAAGAGAATTAAATAATATTAAATTTACTGTCGGTATGTGCGTTATAAATAATTATTTTTAATTTTTAACAAAATCTTTATTTTTTGAATTATATAACAATATAATTATTTTTGTTCTTGAGATTGGCAATGCTGGTGCACGTTTAAATATTACATTTCTGGCTGTAGCTGTCGGTGATCTGTAAATTGATTCGTGATTGTGTTACACTTCACATTCGTTTCACATTACTAGCCAGTTTGTATATTTTTACAAAGAGAATTCGTATATTTGAAGACTCTTAAGTCTATAGTAGATTAAAAGCTAAATTGTTACAATGCAATACAATTTAAAACCTGGTACAGTTTTAATGTCAATATATCAACATACGTCCTTCATTTAGATACATTTTTTGATGACGTAAGTCAATTCTTTGAACATATTTACTTATATCTGTTTTCATTTGGTTGTGCATATATTTTTGGTATATACTGTGCACCTAGTATTTTTTTAAAATAAATATTAAATAAATTGTTAATATTTAGTACTTGTAAATGTGATTTAAGCCTCAAGCCCCAATTCACAAAGAGGCTTGTGTTTTACATAAATAAATCACAAATCACTTTGATTTGTGAATTAATTCACTTTAAAAATAAAGTGCAATTGTGAATTGCCACAAAAAAATTATTGTTTAATTTGTGAATTGTGATTTAATTCCTTTAATTCGTGATTTTTCCAACTCTGCGTGATATGTATACTATTTTTTCTGAAATCGTTTAATTTAATCAATATTTAATGACAAATAATTAAAAATGTTTAAATTTTTTGATATAAATTAACTGATAGCGGACTACGTATCCAAGGTTACAAAAAAACATTCAGGTAAAAATTTTCAGACTGTTTTGTACTTTACCGGACTGTGATTTTCGTAGTAGCCTTGGATACGTACTTTATTTGACTGCTTTTGTAAAAATCTACTTTCTATACTAAAATTGGTCAGGAGAGTGGACACTTTCCTGTCGGTTTCAGAAAAAATAGTTTTCCTCAAATCTAAGAATTTATAAATCTGGATTTTGGATATAAGAGGTTATATTATTCTTAACCGTAGATTTGTCAAATTGACGTTTTATTTTAAAACAATTTTAATATAAACATGAAATCAACTGAAAACAATTCAAAACATATATCCTCAATCCTTTAATACTTAAATCAATTTAAGAAATTTCTCTAACTTGTCTACAAATTGATATAATTGTATAAATAAACAGTTTCATGCGTAACGTCAAAAGTGATTGTTAGCTTTGAAACTTTTCGGCTTACTCGTACATAGCAACGCGTGCATTTATTGATCATGAAAATTTGCAAGGTTTGTAATTGATTTCACACAAACTGTAATTTCAACAAATCTGAAATACCCTAAAGAGAATGGTTTTGAAGATTCTTTATATTCTAGAAAAAAATAATAACAATGGCACAAACCGTGTAAGCTGTAGGTCCGCGAATATTTTAGTTACTAGACTGAACAGTCCGCGATAGCGATTATGTAAATATTTTCAATATTAAAATTTAAATTTTGTACTATTTTTGGGCAATACGTACATATATTTTATTGAAGAAAATTATAAACCGGCCTTTTTATTTCCATAACTGACTAGATTGAAAAAATCATGTGCGTTATTATAGTAATAGAACCGCAGGATGGTTACTCCCTTTATACGTACAACTTCCGAAGAAAATATTCAGTTCTAGAAATTTGATATTTAGGTACCTACTGAAAGAAAGACATTATTTTTAGTTCAGAAAATATTGAGGGGAAGGGAGGCACATAAAATATTTGAAGCGCAAATGGGGTCTCAAGGTTAAACATTTTGTAAATATTTTTCAATATTTTACGAACCGTGTATGGATGTAAATTGCTACTAGGATTATCTGTTACACTTAATGAACCATGTAATTTATTATCAATTTATTCATTATTACTTTCATTTCCATTATTATTTTATTTACACTTTTTATACAATTTAGCAACACTTGCCGTTTCATTAAATTGCTTCAATAAGCTGAGTATTGACATTATACTGGAGATTGGTCAATCATGATAAAAAGCGCTAAACAAATCATTATCTGATTGAAGGAATTTCCACAAAAATGCAATTTTAGACGATGAATCCTTGACAGCGATATTATTAATAGGAATGTGTCTCCTAATAAATAAAAACAAACTAAACATCGCCAATTTCATTGCATTCTGAAATAAACTAGCATCGAAATGTGATTGATTTTAAATTTTTTATTTTGTACTTTTTGATTCAGTACAAGTTTAATATTCACAAATTTTGTAAGGATCGAGTCACTTCTATGAAAGACCTAGGAATTTATTTTGAAAGTAATTTTTTATTTAATTATCATATTGAGCGAATATTAGCTGATGCTTGTAAAACCATGGGATTTATATTTCGCATAACTCATAACTTCCGTAACGTAAGTAGTTTGCAGTCTTTGTTCATATCGTTTGTACGAAGCAAACTTGAATATGGTTGCATTATTTGGAATCCATACTATTTGTATCAAATAAATTTAATTGAGAATGTACAAAAAAAATTCTGTAAAGTGTGCCACTTTAGAATAAATCACCAATGGCCTAGTAACATTGAATATAAAGATCTGTTACTTCAATTTCAACTTGTCTCATTACAAACACGTCGCATAAGGCAACAAGTTACTTTATTATATAAGATTGTAAATAATTTGATTGATGATATATCTCTTGTACAATGTTTAAACTTCTATGTCAGACCTTGTAATACACGAAATACAACTGCATTTCAGTGTAACTTTTCACGAACAAATTTTCACTACAATTCGCCTATAAATTCAATGTGTCGGGTATTTAACACTATTTGCGATAAACTTGATTTTGCCGATAGTTCTACTGCATTTATGAATAAGCTTGATGATATTATGATAAGTTATAGTAGCTTAAGTTAATTAAATCATTTTTGATGTGTCTTTAATATGTAGTTTCCTATATGAGTTTATATATATATATTTTTTTTAATTTGTCATTTCTTTGTATAAATTATATGTAATATTATTCTGTAATTGGGATATATATCTTGTAGAATAATAATCATAAATAAATAAATAAATAAAGTAATGTATTTAAATTACATGATTGAAAGTGTACACAAAAATTTTGGAATTCAGCGACTGTAATTTTATAAAAGCGAATGTTAATATTAGTTCAGTGTTGAAGGAGTTCTGGGTCAGTTTATGTTTGTGTTAGAATATGGGTGTTTATGCTCAAAGATCTTTATTTGGTACCATTGGTTTTCCTAGACCTATCGTGACTATTAAATTTTCCCATATTTTGTTATTAAATTGATGGCAATTTTGAGGGTCATGCTTGTTGGGCTCTCTTTAATGACGTTCACCCTAATAATAATGGGGCACATACATGGGCGTCCGCAGGAGGGGCAATTGGATTTTAACTAGGGTGATGACCACGACTCTCGAACATAGGACTTTAACATATAAAACTAGAATTTAAAAGTTTTAGTGCATAAAATTCTGCATCTGAACCAATAAACAAAATTAATTTTGCATACTTTGTAACGACACAAATTAGATTTGAAAATGAGGAAAATTGCCTCAAAACTATCGATAGGCATGGAATTGAAACCAAATTAAACAAATGTTTAACGTTTTATTACAACTGTTATTGTTGCAACAATAATAAACACAGAAAGCTAGGTCTGATATGGAATTGTTCTAATTGCGAAAGTATTTACAGCGATATTACTAGCTTAAAAACACTAATTATTGATCTTCAAAATGACGTATTGTCTTTAAAAAAACAATGCGAGGAGTCGTTTCCTATTAAGCAGTCATCTCGATTAATGATTGAGACAATTATTAATGAAGTATACGAACGTGAAAAACGATATCGGAACTTCATGAATTTCAAGTTTAGTGAAAATAGCGCCTCTAAACAGCAATAGTTTACTGAGGACTCAAACTTGATCAAAGAACTACTGGCCGACTGTGAACTGGAAATTTATTCTTCTAATTTAAATCATATTCGTCTTGGTCGGTTTGACCCCACTAAAACTGTTCCGCGCCCCATTAAAGTGCAACTAGCTTCTTCGGAAATTATTTCCAAAGTTTTAACAAATTTAAATCAGTGAAATCTAATGACAAATGAAGAAATATTTCAGTCTCAAGAGATAGACCACGTATGCAAATAGATTATTTCCAATCTATGAAAAAGGAGTTAAATGAACGTAGTGCTAAAGGAGAAAATAACTTAGAATCAAATATGTTAACAATACTCCTAAAATTGTGTCAGAAAACTAATTTGTCCCAATAGCAATCCAATTAATCTTAATTTCTATTATCAAACTCAAAACTATTTCCATCTAATTATAATGTTGTTCGACACGATCGAAACATTGTTGATGTCAATAAATCTAAAGGTGGTGGAGTTCTAATTACATTCGCCAATTTCATAAACACAGAACCGACAAACATTTTCACCAATTAAAAAAATTACCCCTGTGGCTCCCCCACCACTAACAACTTTGGGGGCTGTAATTTGACGACTGGTAACTGCACTTCACGCGCATAAATATATAACTTACCGAGATCTGCTTCGGCAGAGTGCCACACCCAATAATGGGAAAAAGGCGTGATGATATATTTATTTATATTTATTTTATTTTACGAGTGATATTTGCAATTCTGCTAGCAAAACTCTCTGCTTTATCATTCGTATTAATAAACCCTTCATTGATATTTCAACTATAAAAATGTTATACTGTGCTTTAGTTTTGTCCAAATTGGAATATGTACTCCTTATTTGGTATCCCTCACACAAGTATCAGTCATCAGCTCTCAATCGTACGCACCGCCGTTTCCTAAAATGTCTGTCTTTCAGAATGGATGGCAAATACCCTAATAATGATAATAACATCTTACTGCAACGTCGCCATATACCTTGTTTAACTACCAGAAGAAAAATACAGACTTCTCGTAGGTAACATTTAGTGTGTTAAATAGAATTTAATAATTTATTAGGTAGCGAACATGATATAGCTTTACAGTTTGTCGTTTATCACGTGATCACAACAATTGCTTATGTGAATCAAACAAAATATGCAAACATGTCTGAGTCTGAACACGTAAGAATAGAAATACGTACCTTGTGTTAAATTCATTTCTATACTTAAAATAGACGATAAAAAGATAAGATGTATTTGTTAACCAAACATTAAACGTTAAACATCTAAACATGTGTTGACTGAATAACAAATGTGGTGCTCAGCAGGGAGAAGTGCTGAAAGAAGAAAGCTGTTTCTGCAAATTTGTTGTGTTTCACACAAAACTGTGTGGAGCTGGGTCTGTTACATGTGACGTTCAAATTATAAGTACTCCCATTACATACTGTATAATATTAGTATGATTTATTTATCAATATTGTATTCTTAAATATGTTGGTAATATATTTACTTATTTTGTGATTAATTCATAGAATAATTAAAATTTCCAAGATTTACATAATTTTGTTTTTATTTTTCGTACAAAATATTCGATTTATTAATGTTTTCAGGAAAGCTGTGTATATCAAAAAAAATGTCTGAGTAATTCGGTTTCTACCTGAATCTGTGGACCCCATTATAATAATTAATACAAAGTTCCTGTTGTGTAGAATAGCGAATAAATAAAGCTGTTTAATAAATTAAACTAACCGATACGGATTTCATACGGCAACAATAATTGCATTAAAATAACAATGATAAGAAAATATCTATACAGTACTTGATAAGTTGCATTCAAAAACATATTAAATAAATTTTAAGCTCGACATAAAGCTATATTAGCTGTATATTATTTTATTACTATCATGTATTCCTCAAAAACAGTTACACGTATTATCATAGACTTTGCAGCATATTTTGTAGGATGCTGTTTTTTTTTTCATTTAATGTCAAAAGGGTAAATGGAGAATTCAAAATTTTAGAAAGGAAAAGAATTTACATTAGTTATATTCAGATATTTGGTAAGCATAATATTCTTTTGTATTAGTTTATTATTATTTTACATATTGATTTTATATAACTACGCAGTATATAAAATCAACGCTAACAGGAACATTTTCAAATAAATTTTGTAGAGAGTTTAATTCTGCATTAAAATTAGTTTACATATTTCATGTTAGTGTTAATATGAACATGTTGGTATATGATGAGTGTAAGATTGTGAAATGTGTAGAATTTTGTTATGGGATGGTATGTGTCAGTTGAGATATGAAGAACGCGAACCAGCAATTAATGCGTTGGAAAATTGAACTCAGTGAATATAATTTTGAAATAGAATATATCTCAGGAAAAACAAATAAAATCGCAGACTTTTTAAGTAGAATCAGAAATAAATTCAAAATTAATCACAAAATAGGCGATGTAACAACAATCCCTGTTTTCGCACATTGTAAAATTATAATCCAAAATGAATATAATAAACAAATTTTTCATTTATTTTCAAAAGAATTATACAATCAAGAATGCAATAAAAAATTACTAAAACAATCACTAGTTCAATTACGCGACTATTTAATAAAAAACGATATATACGAAATTAACATCCCTTATCTATCATGTGGTGGGGACAGATTACCAAAAGAAGAACTGAATAAAATCTTAATTTCAATATTCGAGAACACCTGCATACAAATTAATATTTACTCATTACCCGAAAATTTTGCATTAAGCGACGAATTAGAATCGAGAATTGAATTATAAAAAATTATAGAACAAGACGATGACTCAATATAGACAATGATAGACACACAAAATGACACTAACACCATACACAGTGCTCAAGAACACCTTGTCAACGGTCTAAAAATTCTGGACAACAAAATAAACGTAGCCGATAACCAAATCATATTTTCTTTCGATTCGAAATATGATGTAAAAATTATACGACTCTTTGGAAATAAAAAACAACGATTCATTGTTACCCTTGAAGAAAATAAAGTAGAAAAACAATTACAAGAATTTATAAAAAATTATATTATACCAAAAATTAGATATTACTGTATATGTAATGACAAAATCTCTAAATTCTTAAATTAAATTATTCAAAAGGACTTTTAAATAAATAGCATCAATATTATTAAAGTTAATAAGGAAGTAGATGACATAGAACAATTAGATGGACAAAATGAAATAGTATACTCATACCACATAGGAAAGACAAACCACCGCGGTATTATGGAAAAGTATAATAAATTAAAAGCAAAATATTACTGGCCCAAAATGATAAATACCATCACTTCATTTATAAATACTCCAGGTCTTCCATTCATTTGACATATTAGTTTCGAATTTATTTGCTAACTTTTCGGTGGTCTCAGACCTGCAAAACTTTATTTTTCGTTACTCATATTTACTTTTCTTTTAGTATGTGTGTGCTGGTTTTGGCCTCATGTGTTATCTGCACTTTTAATAGATAAACAAACTTGTATTTGAACTATATTACATAAACATGAACATAACGATTTTAGTAAATAATTCAAATAAAAATAATAAATAATGGCCGCCTTTTTCCAGACTTACCAAGACAGCAACATTCGAGAAAATGTTTACGTGTACTTAATCGTGTTCATATTATCAACACCATACTATTCAATCTTAGATACGGAGAGGGGCGGTAGGGTCCATTTTTTGTAGGGATGCAAAGGGCACAAATGCAGAAATTAGAAAAACAAAAATGGCAGAAATATTGTAAGAAACATTATTTATTATAAAAAACGAAACAAACAATAAATACAAGAAATTATGTGAAGCATATGAAAAATAAAGAAAAAAGAACTGAAATCACAAAAAGAGTATTAATTATTTAAGCAGAAAACTAAATAAATAGGTGTACCTATCTATATAGTGTGCCCGCATTTCGAGCCTAAGCATTGGGATCTCGAGAACCAAGAGATACGAAGTCCGTTATATAAGAGCAAAGTTGCCGCATTGGTTGGCCACTTTAATCATTTATTTAATTTTCCAAAAAAATGCACAGATCACTAGATACAAACAAAAAACTGATTTGTGTGAATTTACTTGGCTTACAACTTTTTTGTTTGAATTTATACAAGTTTCTAATTTTGCACGTTCTACATGCACTTTTGTGATAGTGATCCTTTATTAGTGTCCGGATAATTTTTGATTTTACTTAAAAGTTAATTTAACGAGGCTTGCTGAGTCAAATCATTTCACAAAGGCACTAAACACATTTTACGTACGAGGTGCATACAATATTATTTATACAAATGAATTACTATATTTCAAGTAGTACATACTCGCCAAATATACTTTTATTCTAGTTAAACATGCATTTCACGCACTTGGTACATAAATACTATTTCTGTTAGTATGTTGTTTTTACCTTTGTTTTTAATTTTTGTTTAAATTTGAAACTTTACGTTTGATTTGAGCATTTTTTCTTTATTTACATGATTGGTTCAGCTCTCTCCACTGCAAATGATCAACTAAAATTATGAAAAGGGAGACCCTCAAATCACCTTCCACTTGATGTTACAAATTTATTAACTACATTCATACATAAATAAACAATGATTATGGGTCTATTTAATATTTATACGTAAATTGAGTTGACAACTAAAGCTGTGTTATTGTTGTGTTGTCAACATCAGCGTTGAGAGGTCGGATAATGTCCAGCGCTATCCAGTCTGGCGCGGCTGCGTGATCGGCCTGACTTGAGGCGAACACGTCACTTGCACTCTCCGCCTCAGCAGAACGGCACTGAAACATATCATCAAATTAACGCATTACTAAAAAATATTGACAAAAATTGAAACAGTTTACCTTGTTGGGCTCCTGGAGCAGATCGTGGAGCGTCTGGACGAGACACGAGAACGTGGGTCTGCAAGACGGCCGCACACACCAGCACTCGCGCATCACCTGGTAGCTACACACACACACAAACATCGGTTGTTACAATGCAACACTCACTGTGTACGCGCCTTTTACATTTCTCTGGTAGAGTACTCGGGTCGCTTTAAGCGGTAGCCGCTCTCCAGCTTCCGGTAGAAGCGGAGGTCCGGCTCCAGTTCGGAGTACGGGGTCCGCGCCAGGCTGAAGAGCTCCCACAGCACCACGCCGAACGCCCACACGTCGGACTTCGTGGAGAACGTCTTGTCTCGGATGGATTCAATCGCCATCCACTTGATAGGTAGCGGACCCTGTTGAAGCGGAACATACACAATACATACATATTATAGCTGCACACAACACAAATAACACTAGACTACTAGTTCTGCTCACTTGAGATGTCTTCTTGTAATAACCACTGGAGCTTAAAGTCTTGGACAGCCCGAAGTCACTAATTTTCGCCACGTAATTTTCGTCCAACAGAAGGTTTCTCACCGCTAGGTCTCCGTGCAGGATCTGTTTGGAGGCGAGGAACTCCATACCACGCGCCACTTGTAGCGCCCAGCGCAGCAACTGTAGCGTGCTGACGCCGCCCGAGCCACGACAAGCCACTTCTAAAGCACACAACTCTTACACATGATCATATGATGTAAAGGATATTTAATATATAAACTTAATTTTTTTTGGATAAATTAACCTTATTCAAATCCGATATTGAAAACTTAATCTAAATCACATTTTTCAAAGTTTACTGTAACATAATTATAGAAATGTGTTTTAATAAGCCAAAAATAATATAGGAATTCAACAACAGACTAATTAAGTTGTAAATACTTTATTGAAGATTCATTGACCACGTTTCGGCCAAGGTTATGGCCATCTTCAAGTCAGAAGTATAGATGTAAATACAATAACCATAAAATATTTTAAGTTGAATGATGAAGTTCAGGGTAAATATTTAACAAATGAAAAAAAAAATTTTTTAAATAATTTTAAATATATAGCTTTTTCGACTCTTCAGGCCAAACATTTAGAATATAGAATCATGATCTTTGCTATGGATTTAGAATTTTTTTTTCATTTATGAAATATTCAACTTAAAATATTTGATGGTTGTTGTATTTACATCTATACTTTTGACCTGAAGATGGCCATAACCTTGGCCGAAACGTTGTAAATGAATCTTCAAATAATTTAAACTTAAGCCAAAGTCCATTATTAAATTCCTATTGTAACAGTATTAAATTAACGTTTATTAAAATTATTTCAAGAATATTAATTAGCTTAAATTTAAGTAACCAAAAATGAATACCTTGTAAGGAATCGTTATCATCATCAGGAAAGCAAATAAGTTCCGTTTTTGGATCGATTAAATTGACGAAATTACAACGATTTTCCCTGAGATAGTTGCTGAGGCTGCCATGTTCACAATATTCAATTACAACTAGCAGATTTCCTGAAAAAATTATTGTGAAATTTCAAATGATATTTATATGATTTTTTACCTTCTGCAATTCTGTCTGTACATGCTCCCAACATATTGATCAAGTTGACGTGTTTCTCAAGATGACTCATTATTTTGAGTTCACACATGAAAGAATTTAATTCAATGATGTTACAATTCCGGTGAAGCATCTTAAAAGCAACAGTTTTTTCTGGTTCTCCGTCAAAAAAATTTGAAACTACTGCTTCAACCACAAGTCCAAAATAACCAGACCCCAAATTACGTCCTGCAAATAACGTACCTAGTTATTTAGTATTTGTTATAAATTAATGTATAATTGCTGACCTAGTTCAATTAAGTTTCTTGGAATTTCCCATTTTGTATCATAGGATAGCAGCGCAGCCTGCTCGGCCATGTTAAAACATGGATTTAATAGTTGTAATTCTCCAGATTTAAATATAAAACCAGCTTCATTTAATTTTTTTCGCAATTTCTGTAGAATAAATAACATTAAACGATGGAAAATTATACCACAGTATAGAGAATGATACAGTAGGGGCACTCCGCTCGCGTTTCTTTCAAACTGCTCGCCGCGAAGGGGGGTATAATGTGGAGCGGGAGATGCAATTCACACTCTACCATGGCCAGATCACAGTGTAAAGACTATCATTTCTACTTACTTTGTACTTACTATGAAGTTGTAGATATATAACATATTGCAGGTGGTTTTTGTTATTTTTGTATTTTAAAAGACACGAACAATAATTCGTAAAAATATGATTTTCCGCAAATACGTGTAAAAATCTGAGAAGTAAATCGACGTTATCTTTCTTTTTGGTTCGTTACATTGCAAAATTAAATTTCTTTGCATTATACAAGAACTAGTAAAATATTTTCTCTTTTGAAGTTATTAACTAGGATCATTCTTGTTCTGAGTTTCCAAAATAATATTTATTAGAATTATTCGATCGAATGAGACCGTTTTATACTATAATGTTTATTAATAAAAACTTTCAAGACAAAACCATAAAATAATTATTTTAAGCAATGATTAATATATTATATAAAGAAACGTTATAAGAATATTTGTATATTGTCGTTTGAAGTGATTTGTTCAGTATCTATATTGAATATATTTTGAAGAATAATAAGTAAATACTTTAGTTTTATTTCATGCAAATATGTAAAAAACAATTCTTATTAACTAATACATGTTAAGGAAATATTATGATGCAATTCAAATCTCCTGCTCCACATTATTACCCACATCATGCCGAGCAGCTTGAAGTGAAACATCAAAGAAGCCGACAAGAGTATCGCTACTGTAGTATATTTTTTTATACTATAGTTATACATTTAAATGATTTTACGTCACACCCGATAAAGGTATACGGGAACAAAAAGAACGAGGTATCTCGTATTAGTGAGAAAGTTAGTTGACAGATCACGACCAACTAGAGCATACTTTTTATTATATGGTGCTAGTGACCAGGGTACACTCCTCTTGTCTGTCAAAAATCGAAACATGTGAGACGTGATTTTGTAGAAAGAGGGCTGGAAAAAATTAATTCTAATATCTTCTTTACAGTTTTCAACACGTCTTTGTATCGTTGCTTGTTTACTAGTTTTTTCCAAAGCAGTTTCGGTTATAATTATAAAATAAATAAATATACATAAATATAAATAAATATATAATAAGGTCTTTTAATTTTTAATGGGTGTGGTACTTTACCGCAGCAGATCTTGGTAAGTAATATATTTATGCGCGTGAAGTGCTGTTACCAGCTATCAAATGGAGGGGGAACCACAGGGATAATTTTAATATGGAGATCGAATCGAGGTTCTCAAATAAACCGACAGACCCGATACCACAGAGCCACCTATCCCATGGGTATAATTGTCAATATGTAAATATGTTTGACTATATTTCGTTGATTTATAGCTTTTCGTGTTTGATTTATTAACATCATAAGTATCTATTTTTGGTTTTTTATAATAACTGCCTAAAATTGTATTTTCCAAAATTAATGGCAAGAACAAAATTTTAAAATCATAAGTACCAAATATAAAATTTACCTCAGGAAGATCTGTGGGCGTTAAGCTCATCTTTAAAAACTTTTAAATAATATAAAGATTCAACTAAACTACTATAACCATACAACCATCAAAAAAGTTAAACTGAGGAGAATGTACCATGCCCATTTGCATCTGCACTGTACTTCAAAAAGAATATTTTAATGGAGTTTAGATTGTAAGCTAATCTCACACTAGTGCGAGATGTCTCTTTAGTTTCCCACCCATCCCGCTACAGCGTGACGGCATTTGTACAACATACCATTACAAATCACTCTCAGAACTGTACCTTGTTTTTATATGTCTTTTTTGCTAATAAAGCCGACATAATAACACACAGAATAATCATGAAAATTATTCCTAAGATGTATTCGGTTCTCATTAAAACTGAAAATAAAAATAACTTCAGATAACCGCTCAAATAAACTTAATATTAAAATATATTCTTAAATATTCCATATTTGCATTAAGTATTTCTGTAAATGTTATTATTTTTGTAGACATTCATCCCGGCAGCTTTTACACTTTATCGTTAAATGATAAAGTTAATAAGAACTTAAACCCAGAATTAAAAAAGAATTCTTCTTTGTAGTTAAACGCACTTGATTAAATATTTTTATTTTCCAAGTGAAAGGCTTCGTTTTACTCCATTAGATAAGATATAGCGTAATGTTATGTATGTAGTCCGGAATTACACAGTACCTGTCTGTACTTGAACGGTCACAGCGCGAGAATCTCGTCCAAATGGATTTTCTACTATGCAAGTGTAGAGTCCAGCATCAGACCCTATTATGTAGTTAACAGTGAGTTCTGAGTTGTCGGTAGCGAAGTAAATGTGCCTATCAAGTCCTCGTACTTTAGTGGAATCCTGTGAAAGAGAATATCTGTGTTAGAGATTGAATGTATCATGACTGGTTGGTGTACCTTCATCCAGGTGATCCTGGGTTTCGGATCTCCTTCAGAACAAGTCAGCTTCATGGTCTCCTCGAGAAGTATGACGATTTGTTCTTGGTTCTTGAAGCTACTTGCTACAATTCTAGGCTTTTTCCCTTCTATAATTACCGTAATTATTAATTATTAATATTAGTTATAGTCTTATAGAGCCAGAATATAAACTTACTTTTTACCAGAATATATTTCGATGTATAATTTATTATTTTTGTAGGATAAAATACATTACATGAGTAATTTCCTTGATTTTCCTGCGTTGTGTTGTTTATTTTAAAAATGATCTCACCAGTTGTATTCCGAATGCCTGGAATATGTTCTATCTTCAGGTTCTATGGGACATAAAATTCATTAGAGGAATCATAACATGATTATTATAAGCAGAACCAATACTTGAATGTCTGTATGGTTTGGTGTTGTCCAGGACATTTGGAAGCCAATATTGTGATCAACAGGCACTTTACATCGCAGAACTAACGGTTGCCCAATGTATGCGTAGTCGTATGTCAAATTCTGTATGGATGGTTTTCTTACTGCAAATTTGTCTGCAAATATAAATGTTTCAATAAAACCCCTAGTTTACTAGTCTGTGCTGCAAGTTGCTACACGGAATATTTACATCCATTAAATTAAGACACTATTAGAAAATAATTTTATATATTTTATTATCAAAGAAACTATACCATATGTGCCATTGCCCCTTAAACGGTGGGGTGCACGGCTCGACGCGGCTTTATTTTATTTTAAATATTTTGAACAAATACAAAACGTAATATCACAATTTGACAAAAATTCTTCTGCGGCGATTAAAGAGGTAAAACTGATTTTAATTAACTCAACACTATGTCAATACCTGAGTTTTATAAATAACAATTACAGATTAATTTCTGACACTTTATTAAAACTAGAAAAACAAGAAGCATTTTTTGCAGAATAAGTAAAATTGATAGATAATTTAAAATTAAATGTTAATGGAGCAAAAGGTGCTATTGTTCAATTAATTTAAAAGAAATTAGAGGACCTGCTCAATAAAAATGGGAATTTTACCTTGTTGCGTAATATATTGAATGTATTAAATGGAGAATTTTCAGATGAACTTCCTATTAATATTTTAAGTGACAGATGATAATCATTTACTCTTACTCTTTTAGATAACCATGTAATTATTAATGTCAATACTAACGTTGTTGTTAGTAGTTAACCAGTTTAGTTACATATTTAATAATGTAATATTTTATAAATAATATGTAATAATTTTGTGAATAATAAATGTCGAATTAAAACCGCAGTTTTTTTATCATATTTTGCCTATATTCTTGCCGAATTTGGATATCTTACTGCATTTTTTGTTTAAAAAGCCTGCATATATTGTATATGCACATATTTTACGCAAAATGTTTGCCTATAATCCGAGCTTTAGTTATTAATAACAGAGTTAGAAGTTTTACCGGAATATTTTAATTAATTTCTCTAATTAGTGGAAATAAAATAAGGTAGGTAATTTATAATTTAATACAGTGTGAATAATTCTATTTATAATATTATGATAAAAATGTCTCTAATTTCTAATATTTACAATAAATATAGAATTGATACAAATATGAAACCGACACCGAAAGCAAAACCCTTTTTTCTTTATCGATTAGCCGCCTCATAATAAATGTTTTCTTGTTAATTAAATGTAATTGGTAAATTCCTATTTTTAAAATAATTTAAAAGTATTAACTTTATTTATGATTCAATTGATCCCGCGACATTGACATGCTGTATTTTTTGTTTGGGTTAGAATAGTGAGGGTCCTATATAAGCATCAAAAATTTTTACAAGAAGTAAAGTATCCTGAATTGTTTTATTATTATACATATTTGAAATTCATTCTATCACCGCTACAGTCTAACATGAGACAAAAGACACTAGAAGATATTTTATTAATAAGGTTAAATACTAATATTTTATTAAAATTGCTGTAAACTTTTACAGTGTAAATATTGTATACTTAGTTTATTATGGAATGCCGTTTTACCTTTTATTTACACAAAATTGCGTATTTACATATTATTAACCTTGACTGAAATTGACTTTAGTCATTTTTGTTTTAATAAATATTATCTCAATATAAAAATATGCTTATATTATAATATGAAATTAAAAATGTTTGTGTTAAATTTATTAAACTGGGTTGTAAATGAAAGTCAAATATTTCGAAATAACTTAATATGTGATTAATGTTTTTCTATTTGAAATTTATAACAGTTTGTAATGTGGTTTTCACAAAACTAACATTACAAAATATGAAACATAATATATTTCAATATCACAAAAATAGAATACGAACGAAGATAGAAAATATATGCTTACTATATGGAATGTATACCTGTCTCTTTCTTGTAATATTCAACATGGATTTAATGTGATGTCAAAAATGCTGCTTAAACATTTATCACGATACTTTTTGGATCTTAAAAGCAAAATTTAGATTAAAATTATATGCCTCCAATTTATGCATGTACAATATTGCTATAATAGCTCATAGGTTTTTATAAAATAATACTTATAAAATTTTGTTACTTGAAAATAATGTCTTACTTTAAAAATGTGTAACTCAAAATATTTTATATATAAATTTATGATATTTTGAAACTACATATCAAATCTTACTAAGATGAATTTTACATCAAGCATTGTGTTTAAATATGAAAAGTGTCAAGAATGTTTATTTTGAAGCTCTACCACTAACATCATTCAATTCCATGTATGTTATTGTATCATTTATATCTGCAATATTTAATATATTTAAAGAAACTTGGTCTTGAATATAATGTAACTCTGAAGTTTGAAGTTCAATAATATGCAAGTATGATGCTGGAAGTGTTCTACAATTGTATACTGTAATATTAAATTCGAATGTTGAATATATTAAGCAAATAAAATATAAATATAAAACGAATGTGTACGTGGATGGTACCTAAGTACAAAATATTTTCATGTATCATATTATTTAAAATAATAAATTTTGTTAGTACAATATTACAAGTCTAACTTATATTATACTCTTTAAATTCAAATCCCATGTATAAAACGTAATCACAATTATTTATACATATCTGTCTATTCAACTAAAACAAAATTTCTTACTTTACAAAAAATGTAAATATAAAACGTTAGACTCTCATAAAATGTAAGTTCATTGTTTTAAACTTCCATAATATGAGAGTTGAAAATATTAGACTATTATAATATTATCTAATGTCAAATGAGTGGTGGGGGATCATCGACAGCGCCCACAGCTGTCAGTGATTGTCCTTTCGGGTTTCACCGCTAGATTGCGCTGAACGCAGAGTGACAAATACAATTTATTTATAATTAATAAATACAATTAAGTATAAGACCCTAGCTCCTGTTATTTTAAATCCGGAAGTAGGTGTACATTGCAATTTAATCAATTTCCAACCTTTAATTTGTACTTGTTTTATAATTCATATTTATCATCCTTCGAAATTCAGTCCGGTCCAGACATGCCCTGCCATCTATTATCTGACCTATAAATTCATTTCTATTCCCCCACTACTGAACTGACATTAGATAATTTTATGTTAGTTTGAAATTCTCAACTTACATTTTAGGTAGGTCCAATATTTCCAACTCACATATTTTGTAGGTTTAAAAATTTCAACTAACATATTATATAGGTTTAATATTTCCATTTTAAATATTATGTAGATTTACAAGTTTCAACTTACATTTATTTTTTTCTACAGAATTCATACTAATGATTCACAAAAATTGGATGTTTTATATTTTGCTATTACATTTTAATTTAAAGTATAAAAGTGATACCTTAAAAGAATTTATGTTGTAATGTTGTAACTTATGAAAGTATACTTAAAATGTAAGTTAATAGATCGACTTACAAATTTTTTCCTGTTTTTATATGAATCATTGCAGAAGATGCCATGATTAAATTGAATATGATTAAAATTGAATGTTGATAAATTGTCATTTGCATCTATACGAATATTTAAAATATTTTCATACATTTTCGCTGGTTTTCTCTAATATTAATAAAGAAAATTACGTCAATAAAAAGTAAAACGGCATTCCATAATTTATTATTATATTATTCGAGTACACAATTTATATGATAAATACTTTTTATTTGTTTAAGTAGATTTTTGTTTTCCTAAATGTATTTAAAGTTCGAATGTAATACGTACATATATATATATATATATATATATATATATATATATATATATATAAGAATAAAAATTAAAAATATATAAGTACTCGTAAATTACTTTGGTAAAACCGAAACAGTTTAATAAAACAGGTTTACCGAAACTTATTGCAGTCTAAAAACTGAAACCGACAATCTTTTCACTAAAAGCCGTTCGCGGAAAACAAAAAACATCATTATGTTGAGCTAGCAATGTACGTCGGCGCGCTGCAGATATAACCAGCGAGCCTCCTCGACGCACATGCCTACTTGCGGTAAAATATCTAACTAGACTTAGGATTAATATTACAATCTTCCTAAAACAAATACACCATTTTTTATTTTATTTTTAACTCTCTTTTCAATGCTTGAAAAAAGTTTATTTTAACTTGAGTTAAAGAGTGTTACTTAGCATCAAATTTATTTCATTTCTTGAATCTGTCTTAATTTGAAACAAAGTTATAGATAACGGTGTTAGCGCTCATCCGTTTTATGAATCTGCGTGATAAAACATTTATTAAGAACTTTATCAGGAGATTGAAATATCGGCCCTTACAGATGCTACAGATGTTTCCTAGATTGTAAAATCACAACGTTTTCAACATTTATATAGTTGTCATCATACTTGTATTATTACGTACCTCTTTGTGTTACGGTCCCAGGTTTTATACAGCATTGAAGAAAGTGATACGTTCACATCTCGTGATGTAGGTAAACATGGCACTGTCACATTGGTGTAGAGATAAACATTCTTTGTCCCTTTATGTGGTAAATAGAGATTCTGATTATCTGTAAACAAGTATATGAAAATGAATACAAACCAAAACCATATATGAAATGAAAATAGTAAAACTCACCTTTCACAAACATGTATGTTGTGTCTGTTGTGAATGGATGAATTCGCAGAAAATACTTTTCTAGTGTGGCGGAACTATTCTCAAAACAGCGATACAGCCCAGTGTTAACAAAACTCACGTTCGTCAAATGTAGGTATGTGTGATAAAGTCCATCAATATGTGTAACATGTTCTATCTAAAACAAAATTTCAATCAATAAAGTCATGATACATTTCTAGAACTCAATTCTAATTGATTTATTTTTCCTTTTCTTTGGAATGAAATCAAGGTGTACAAGATATCTGCTGGAACTCACCACTGGGCTCTAGAATAAATGTTGTCGCATTAACGTCTCATCTGAACGAAATTTAGTTCAGACAGAAAAAAAATACAAATAGGTAACTAGAAACGAGCAAAGACATGAAATTGTTTTTCTTATTTCAACTGTGCGTCAAATGTACTCTAAATTAAGTAAATGGACACAAAAAATAGTCGCAATATATCTATTCGTACAATGGCGTACTTTATTTTCTTAACGGTCTCTGAAGCCCGGAACCCTAAAAATTGAGATCGGCATTTTCAAAAATTTTTATATCCGATCCAGTCCTATCCGAGATCCGATCTGTCCGTGTTCCGACTGATATTCAACCCGGCGTACAATTTTTCCTATTTATGTGTCACCACATGCAACCTAGAATATTAGAAAGAAAAATAACCGTTCTTGATAAAAAAAATATTATAAATGCATGGCACTCTGCCGTAGCAAATCACGGTAAATGATATATTTATGCGCGTGAAGTTCGGTTACTAACCGTCAAATCACGGCCCCAATGATGCTAGTGATGAGGGAACCACAGAGCTAATGTTAATGTAGTGAAAATTGTTTGTCGACTGTGGGAATCGAACTCGATACCACTGAGCAATCGAAACTAAATTTATAATTTTATTGTGAAAAGCTAGACAGACAAATTTTTATCGTAATGCCCCGTGCACACAGGAAAAGTTTTTTAAGAAACTTTTTAGAAAGAAGACAAAATTTAAAAAGTTTCTTCACCTCTATCGCGGGAAATATTTTTTCTGGAAACTAACTAACTTTATGCTTATAGCACAGTACTAATTTCATATCAATGAGTAACTGACAGATGATCAAGAATTTTTTTCACTTCTCTTCTTTCTAGAAAGTTTCTCAGAAAACTTTCTCCGTGTGCAGGAGGCATTACGTTATTCAAACATTTTGTATCAAAGTACCTATATTAGTTATTTAACTATCTAGTGTGTTAATGAGGGCGATTAATTATTGTGATTATTAATTGCCGATTAACATAAAAGTTAGTTATTAGGTTTTGTTGTTAATCGTATCTTTTTAAATTGGAGAAAACCAAATTTTATTTCATGACAAGTTTGTTATGTTAGCAAAGTTTGTAATATGTTAGGTTAAGAAAGTACCTGTCACAAATGTTTTCACAACAGTGGATACGTTCAGTTCACTAAACGTTAGTTAGTACAAGCCGTTTTTTCGTTTTTAGAATAAAGTTTTGATTTTTATATTCATTTTAAAGGAATGCTATGTGATTATAATTTAGTTAGAAGTAATATCAAAGTCCGGCCCTGATAACCTTTTTTCGCGGCAAAAAATCGGAAACGCGCGCGCATCTATCCCGCGCACCGTTTGCGGCAATGTTTGACCGAATTGGGTGATTTCTACTCCAAGTTTACGTCCGTAACCAAATCATTCAATTGCTTAACATACGGCAAACCTCCACAGATCAACCAGGACACATTTCATTAGAGAAACAGGTATATAGAGTAGCGTAGCGCAATATATGTTTACTGATCTTGGAAGTTTCTCCAAAACGTGCTCACGTTCTTTTGCTCACCGTCTGGTTTAACCGCGAGTTCTCGCCACGGCATCGCCGATCGTCAGTAAGTTCCTGTCTGTCAAATATTTGTGTGGTCTGTCAAAACCCGAGCAATGCGTCTCAGAGGTCTCGTGACAAGTGTTCATACCCGTCTGCGTTCCGTCTTTCCACATACCGTTATCTGGCTCAGTGTGAGGTCACTCGGCTAACTCTGCGACGTTATCCGAGCTCTCGGAGAAGTTTCCGCGACTGTTTGTTATATGGTTCTACACTGGGCTTGTCAATGACAGCTTCACACTCTCTACTAACTCCCGCACCGTGACTGAGTACGAGAATTATCGGGCTAGCGTCGCGACGTTGTCACGAGCTCCCGCGACAACGTCTTCGGCTGCGAGTGAGTGAGTTCTTCACGGAGCCACCTGTGTATCCTCACCACCCGTCACCTTTCCCCTCTACCCGCAATCTCCCGATCGCGCATCCATTCGTCACTGTCACGACACCTGACCTTCCCCGAAATCCGGCACCCCATTCGCGACATCATCGTCAGCATCGAGTCGCCGACGCGACGACGTTGCATCGACACCAGCAGCTACAACCTGCCACCTCCCTGACATTCTACTTCAGCAAAACTGTATACAAGTATTCAATAAAAATATCCAGGTTACTGTCATCATATCTTGTATTTCATTTACTATTTCCATACCCTGCATTCTCCGACGATACACCGCTATCCGTTCAATTGGCGCTCGAGCAATACCGACGCCATTGTTCGACGACGTACCCACCCAGATACGTCAAAAAGTATCAAAATAATTTCATTTAAATCTGTGTAGCATTTTGCTGTAATTTAGCGCCATCCAATATATGCTGTATTAGGAATGTTGTACGCATGCAAACAAAAATCGTTCATTAACAAAAAATACTGCATTTATAGGGATCATTAATATATGATTTTATATACATTACAGAACCCCATTTTTGAACGATAAACGGAAAAGTACTTTATAATACTTATTTTTAAATCGCGTGTTTACTTTTTTGATGGATACAATAGTAAAATTTTCATATGGTAGTTATTTCTGCACTAATAATTTTAGAACGAAAGGGTGAATAAAAGAAAATGTGAAGAATGACAAACTCCATCTAATGACTAGTAGTGTGTTTTAATAAGCCAAAAGTAATGTAGGAATATAATTAAAGGACATAGGCTTAAAGATGTAGTCATTTATTGAAGATAGGTTGACAACGTTTCGGCTACGGATGTAGCCATATTCAGGTCTAAATAATATAAAACAATTTCAACAATTAAGGAATTGTTGGTCAATATATACAGAACAATAAACTCACCAGTAGTAAAGTTGTTAAATAATAATGAACAATACAGAGCTTTTTCTTAAATTATTCCAAACGAAGTTCAGGGTCAACATTGCGAAAAATGAAAAAAGAAGTATGAAGTTAAATTAGCAAAAAAAGACTCTAAATTGCAATGTTGACCCTGAAGAGTCTTGGTAGCGACTGACAATTTGAATAAAGTGTCGCTGATTGAATACAAAGATATTATGCCTGACATCTAGAGGTTAATAATAGAATAACAAAAAAATTTAATTGAAATAATAATAATAATAATCTTCACATTTCTCCAAGTAATCTGTTTTGTTTAAGATGGCTGTTAAATTATCTTTGTCTGCTCTTATAACAATCAGGTTAGAATTAAATTTTAAAAAATTTTCCGTCTGTTTGATGATATCCATCAACAATATGTCAGACCAATGAAAGTTAATTAGTTTAGACCTATTTTTATGAATTTTGATCAAGTTGTTAATTTTTTGTCTAAGATGAGCGATGGATTTCAAGTCAGTTTTATCAGGATTAAAACGAGTCTCTAACGTGGCCAAAATATTGAGTAAATTTGAGTTGTTTACAAAAGAATTGTTTAAATTCAAAAAATGAAACTTAGGACCAAGAGCTAAAATACAGCTTATGTCAGTAGGAATAGATAACAACAGAACAGTGGTGAAACGTCGATCTGTCTTGATCTATTTGAAATAAAATATCTTTTTTATTATAAATGAAACATATTATTTATTGTACATATTCTTGTAGTCAAAGGTTTTTAAGTTTTATAATAATATTACTAATTTGAAATATCTTTCATATAATAAAAGAAAATAAATTATATATTACACCAAATTTAATTTGAATTTATTTAAAAATGGCCATACGATATCAATATAAAAAATACAGTAAATTATAAATACGTCAGACTAAGCCTGATGAAATTTTCAGCCAAATTCCACACGACAATTTTTAGCAAAAAAATAAAATAAGCAAAAATACCATGAAAAACAGAGTTTTCCTTTTTTTTCTCAAAAGTGTTGTGTTTAATTTGGCTGATTTTTTTTTGTGTTATAGACTATCTTAATTTTAAATATACATATTTTTTTTATTAAAAACGTAGTGTCCAATTTTGAGAAAATCTGACTCAAAATTGTGAATTTGGCTGCTTCATTTATATAATTTTTTTCATATATTTTCATGATTTAGTTGCTCTTGAATAGTATTTATTCATGAACTACAATGTTATAACAAAGTAATACACTGCTTTATATTTATCTATATAATGACATTTGTAAAAAATTAAATGTTGAAATTCAAATTTGCATAGATTTGTTGGTGCTCTTGAATCATGAGTTTTTAGTGTGTGATTCGGATTTTTGATGACGTATGATGTATACTCAAGTATCGCAGTTTTATTCAAAATTAAATTTGGCTGACAGATATGTAAAAATGATTTACTAATAATGATAACAATAATGAATATATATATATATATATATATATATTATATGTTGTTTACAAAATAATAAAGTAATAATACAATTTTTGGATATGGTTTTAACCTCAAACGTCAAATGTCTGTAAGGTAAGTAGGTTTGTATTTATAAGTGTTTATTTATTAATATTAAAGTTTTTATTTAACAGTTTTGAAGTGGACACTGCCTTAATAAGATTAGGCTGACAAAGTAAATACATCAGAACTATCGAAATGTTGCCCAGGAATAAACTATAGATTCCATAAATGAAGTCTACTTTCGCTTTATTTATATTTTTATATTGCAAGTATTTTGTACTAAATTTTATTATAAATCAGATTATGGTACTTAAACGGAAATAATAGTTTAATAACTAAATCAGAAGATTCCAAATTCGGTTCAAAATTGTAAACTTCTTCCAGCGGGACCACTTGTGGAAAAAATGCTTTACGTTCGAAATATTACAACTGTAGCAACTGACTGGGGTAAAACTAGAGAATCTGTGGCAATACAAGTTTATGAGCAGGTATTTGGAGTTACAGTAACACCATATGGTTTATTTGTAAATTTAGAACGTAATGCAGGATATTTAGCTGCTTCTCCAGATGGTTTAGTTGATCAAAATAAGATAATTGAAGTGAAATGCCCATGTGCAGCTCGACATTTGTCACCAAAAGAAGCTGCTGTTAAAATAAAAAACTTCTGTTCTGTTTTAGATGGTAATAAGTTAAAATTAAAGACGAATCACAATTATTATTAGCAAATACAAGGCCAGTTGTTCATAACAGGACGAAAGAAATGTGATTTTATTATTTGGACACCTCAGGGTATAGAAGTAGAGTTTGTTAAATGGATGCTTCCAATATTAAAGACATTTTATGTATAAGAACTTGCTCCAGAAATAATTGATTCACGAAAAGAAAGTAGTATGTTGATCAGGAATATGCCACAGAATCCATAGAAACAGTTAAAGTTTGATTTTTCTATCAAATACTTTTTCTGACGCTCGTTAGAATCAAAGAATTTCTTTAGCAGAAAGACATTTTCTGCCGCTCACGTGAGTCAGAGAAATTATGTGACATAATGGGTAAATATTCCGGCGTTTGAAGAAAAAAATGGCATATTTTATGTGCAGTGAAAGTGGCGTTTTGTGCTTCAACTGTAGTTAATGGAGGAGTGCACAAAATGTATTACTTCAGCTCCTTATAAAATAATATACTATTATATATGATCAAGACAGGCGGTAGTTGTCGACGCCAAGATCAAGCAGCCTACGGCCGGCGACACTGACTGTCTATATTACAGTAACGAAGACTTTGAGCCAATATTCGAAAATTGTAATTCCATTTATCTTTTTATTAGCCGATAAATTAGTCACGTTAAACATATAATAATTTACTACATAACACCCTTGTTTGTATTAGATACAATTTTTGTATTAATTATTACTTTACAAGCTATTATTTCCCTATATAAGATTTTTTTCAATAAATTTTTCGTTCCTCCCGACCCTAAATATTTTGTTTTGCTTTTCGCGACTTGTCCGACTAGCGGCAGCACCTTACGCTCAGTTCGACAACTTCCGCTCTCGAGCTCGCTTCGTTGTCGATCGGAAACTGCAAAACCAGAAGTACAAAACTAAAATTTATTGACTTTTGACATTGCGAGTTACCAAATTTGTGTAAAATATATGTTTAAAGTTCATATGCAAGTATTTCTGTATTCAAAAATATATAATCAAGACAGGCGTTAGTTGTCGTCGCCAAGATTAAGCAGAAAACGGCGACACTGACTGTCTATATTACAGTAATATAAACTTTGAACCAATATTCGAAAATTGCAATTCCATTTAACGTTTTATTAGCCGATAATCGTCTTTGGTATCAATTAAAAGGTCTTTTGAAGTGCTCGCGTGCAAAATTTAATACTTTTCGATCGTCAATTATTATAGTGAAAGTGCTTCAAAACCCATCGTCTTTGGTATCAATCGAAAGGTCTTTTGAAGGGCTTACATGCAAAATTGAAATTTTATCGATTGGCAATTGTTTGAATGAAAGTACTTCAAAACCTACCGTGTTTGGCATCAAATGAAAGGTCTTTTTAAGGACTTGCATGCAGAATTGAAATTTTTTCGATCGGCTATTGTTTTAGCGAAAGTGTTCCAAACCCTATCGTGTTTGGTACCAAATGAAAGATCTTTTGAAGGGCTCGCGAGCAAAATTTAATACTTTTCGATTGTCAATTGTTTTAGTGAAAGTGCTTCAAAACCCATCGTCTTTGGTATCAATCGAAAGGTCTTTTGAAGGGCTTACATGCAAAATTGGAATTTTATCGATTGGCAATTGTTTTAATAAAATTGTTTCGAAACCTATCGTATTTGGTATCAAATGAAAGGTCTTTTCAAGGGCTTGCATGCAGAATTAGAATTTTTTCGATCGGCAATTGTTTTAGCGAAAGTATTCCAAAACCTATCGTGTTTGGCATCAAATGAAAGGTCTTTTTGAGGGTTTGCATGCAGAATTGAAATTTTTTCGATCGGCTATTGTTTTAGCGAAAATGTTCCAAAACCTATCGTGTTTGGTATCAATTGAAAGGTCTTTTGAAGGGCTTACATGAAAAATTGGAATTTTATCGATTGGCATTTGTTTTAATGAAAGTGCTTCGAAACCTATCGTGTTTGATATCAAATGAAAGGTCTTTTTAAGGACTTGCATGCAGAATTAGAATTTTTTCGATCGGCAATTGTTTTAGCGAAAGTATTCCAAAACCTATCGTGTTTGGCATCAAATGAAAGGTCTTTTTGAGGGTTTGCATGCAGAATTGAAATTTTTTCGATCGGCTATTGTTTTAGCGAAAATGTTCCAAAACCTATCGTGTTTGGTATCAATTGAAAGGTCTTTTGAAGGGCTTACATGAAAAATTGGAATTTTATCGATTGGCATTTGTTTTAATGAAAGTGCTTCGAAACCTATCGTGTTTGATATCAAATGAAAGGTCTTTTTAAGGACTTGCATGCAGAATTAGAATTTTTTCGATCGGCAATTGTTTTAGCGAAAGTATTCCAAAACCTATCGTGTTTGGCATCAAATGAAAGGTCTTTTTGAGGGTTTGCATGCAGAATTGAAATTTTTTCGATCGGCTATTGTTTTAGCGAAAATGGTCCAAAACCTATCGTGTTTGGTATCAATTGAAAGGTCTTTTGAAGGGCTTACATGAAAAATTGGAATTTTATCGATTGGCATTTGTTTTAATGAAAGTGCTTCGAAACCTATCGTGTTTGATATCAAATGAAAGGTCTTTTTAAGGACTTGCATGCAGAATTGAAATTTTTTCGATCGGCTATTGTTTTAGCGAAAGTGTTCCAAACAGTTCTTTAACTAAAGAGCTCTTTATTTTTTTCTTGCAACCCAGCATTAGATTCGTAATAATTCAATTTATATTGTGTCTATTGTCTTACTGAAGTTAATTCTATATCAGTGTCTGCGGAGATTAGCGTGAGGCCGACCGCTAGTATTTATTATTATTCCAATACGTGATTGTAGTAATAAGAGCATTACTATACAAGAGCTTATTAATAAACAATTGGTTGTGAAAGAAAATGTAGAAGCTCAATGTTCAGAATGCTTGCACTCACATAAATTACATAAAACCGAATTAGTTTCTTTTGGCACAGTATTAATTTTCCAAATTCTGTTATTTGAAAATGAAAATGGATATATTCGGAATGTAACTGATACATGTAATATTTAAAACGTTTCAATGGGAACTTATTTGATTCAAGGATATAAATACAAAGTGCTATATTTCACCATGATACTTCAATGGCTGAGGGACACTACACAATATGATTAAAAAAGGAAAATCAAGGATGCTTGCAAATGATTCTCACGTTGGAAAACAAACTTCGCCAAGAAACTCTAAACATGCTTATATATTTATTTTAGAACGAATTTAGATTTTTATAGAAAGATGTAATAACAATATACCAATACCAAATATCATTTATAATATAGGGTCAAACTATTGTATAAAAAAAAAGTGATATCTTCCAAAAAAAAACAATTACATTGTTAAAGGTACGCCAAGATTGCACAGATTCCTTCCCCAAAAATTGTAATATCTATATATTACAGATTTAAAAAAAGTGATATCTAATTAAGCCAAGAAAAATATTCGAATTTAAAAAACCTTATCGAACAGTTTTAAAAATATCGGGTCAAATAAAAAAAAAATTAATTAAAAAAACCTCAGCGACCCCAGTGTTTAAAATGTTACCAGTTTAAGTAACATTTACAAAATTAAACAAATGTTTGACGTTCAATCTGACAAAACTGTCAGAATAAATTCTTTATTTATTATTTCATTTATTTTGACAAATAAAACGGTCAACATTTGTTTAATTTGGTTTCAATTTCATGCCTATCGATAGTTTTGAGGCAATTTTCCTCATTTTCAAATCTAATTTGTGTCGTTACAAAGTATGCAAAATTAATTTTGTTTATTGGTTCAGATGCAGAATTTTATGCACTAAAACTTTTAAATTATAGTTTTATATGTTAAAGTCCTATGTTCGAGAGTCGTGGTCATCACCCTAGTTAAAATCCAGGGGGAGGGGCGCCCCTCCTTGCCTCTCCCTGCGGACGCCCATGGTGACGTTTGATCGGATGCCATCTTGTTGTGACCAAAACATATATTGTAACGGACCCCCTAAGAAAATTTCTGAGACGGCCCTGCTTCTACCGGGACTGGCTGTTGCGCAGCGATGGAACGGCAGTAGAGCACGACCAACCGTTGAAGAAACATCTGACATATTCGTTGTATTTTACAAGTTTTGTTGTTTTCGCTTTTATTATATTAAATAAATTTGGAAAAAGCCACTGACTATCATTTAATATTACAAGTGACGCCCAACTTAGTGGCCCGAGTGACCTGAGATTAAAAGAAAGTGAACTTTGAAGTGTAAAACTTTGCTATTTCTTTGTGTTGTGTCGTATATCTCTCCTCGCCCCTCGTCGATCTACCGGAGTGTGTGCCCCCCTCACTCTGCATCGTCGATGTTGCGCATAGCTCCGCAGAAATAAGTTTTGATAACTTTTACGCTGCTGCAGTGTCGCGTACCAACCTCGCCGGTTTTATCAAAGCGCGTGTTCATTGTATCACTTCGCTCCGCACCGTCGCCCTTTGCAGACTTGAGTCTCGCGGAAATAGGTTTTGATATCTTTTCAATTCGGTGAAGTGAAAGTAACATTGATAGACTATTATTCGGTAAAGTTTAGTGGCTATCTGTGCTTTACTCAATTTAGGATGCCGCCAAAAAAGGATGAGAACCAAGCACCTGCTACCATCATGTTTACACCAGAACAATTTAATCAACTAATGCAACAAATTACAAGAAGTGGAAGCCCAGATCTTTCAAATGCATCAGTTATACCAGTGCAACCACCTGGTAATTTTATTAACTGTACTTCGCGATTTAGTGGTAAATCAGACGAAGATGTCGAAGCGTTTTTAGACGCAGTTCAGACTTACAAAGATTGTGCAAGCGTTTCAGACGATAATGCGTACCGTGGATTGTCGATATTATTGGAAGGACATGCTGCCACTTGGTGGAAGGGAATAAAACCCGTGACAGATAACTGGCAAGCAGCGATAAGTGCGTTACGTAGTGCCTACTCACGTAAGTTACCACCTTATCTCATTTTCCGAGAAATATTCGCTCATGATCAAGAAGATAACGAACTTACTGAACATTTCGTGTGTCGTATTCGATCATTAATCGCGCAACTTCCGTATAAAGTGACTGAAACAATGCAAATCGATATGGTATACGGTCTTTTAAAACGGTCAATTCGACAACGGCTTACTGCCATGGACATTACTTCATTTCAAACTTTGTTAACGCGTACACGTGATATAGAACATTCTCTCCGAGAACTAAAACAAAGTAAACAAATCTATGAACAGAAACAGTCGTCGTCAGATAAATGTGAAAAGAAACTTCGACCAAAGTGTAGCTTTTGCAAAAGTTTTGGACATAGTGAGAGTGAGTGTCGCAAGGCACAGAAGAAGGAATCTCATCGTCCAGATGTCCCTAAAACTACAGTTAAAGCTGTGGAATCAAGTGAGAGAACTCCATTGAAATGTTTTGGTTGCCAAACTCCAGGATATATCAAAAGCAATTGCCCGAAGTGCAACCCTAGATCCGTTGGTGTTGAATTTAATTTGGCCTCGATTGCTGAAGCAACCGAATTCGGTACTCCAGATATCAGACCCATCATTAAAGTAACTATTGAAGGGCATACTGGTTTAGCGTGTATTGACACCGGTGCAAAAAGGAGTCTAGCAGGAACACAATTATATCAATTGTTAATTAAAGATAGGGTACCATTTCAAACTAAACGTTTAAATATGAAGTTCGCGAATGGAAAGGAACAAGTCGTAGATGCAAAAATGTTTTGTACAACAATTGTTATCGGGAAACGACCATTCTCGTTAAATCTATTGGCAGTTCCAGAACATATAAATAGCAACATGCTCTTAGGCTCTGATTTTATTCAATCAGCTGGTATCATTATTGATATCCCTCATCAAAATTGGTACTTTGTGAATCATCCAGAAGAACAGCATAGCTTCTTCCACAAAGACTGCTCGGAGATGATGATAGTGCAAACATCGGACATACCTGATGTTACATTAAATAATCAAGAATGTAGTCATCTAGAATCTAAAGAAAAGGATCAACTCAATGCCCTGTTGAGTCAATATGCCGATCTATTCTCAGAAAGCACCGAACCAACTCCATACGCGGAGCATGCTATTAAATTATCCGACGATACGCCGATAGCTGTACCACCGTATAGACTGTCCGAGCCGAAGAGGAAGTATCTAGAAGCGGAAATAGAGAAAATGATTAAAGATGACGTAATCGAGGAATGCGATTCTGCTTACGCATCTCCAGTGGTATTGGTGCCCAAACCTAATAAGAAAGACGAATACCGCGTGTGTATCGACTATCGACAATTAAATGCTCGTACTATTCCAGATCGATACCCACTTCCGCGGCTAGACGATCTTCTACATGAAGCCAAAAGAACACCATATATGACTACGTTAGATTTACGCTCCGGTTATTGGCAGGTTGCTGTTAAATCTGATGATCGTGATAAGACAGGATTTGTTACTCCTTTCGGTAATTATAGGTTCAAGAGGATGCCATTTGGCTTAAGGAATGCACCCAGTACATTCCAGAGATTAATTGATCGATTTAGAACTACCTTGCCAGAGGTGACACTGTTATCTTATTTAGATGACATTATTATTCTGTCAGCAACATTCGAAGACCATCTCACTGATCTACATAAAGTTTTCGAAAAACTTAGAATCTTCAAATTGCATGTGCACAGACAAAAGTGCGTTTTTATGGCTTCTGAAGTTAAGTACTTGGGTCATATCATCACCCCTAATGGGATACAACCAAATCCGGAGAAAGTCTCTGCGATCTTGAAGATCTCTAAACCAAAGAATGTGCGAGAGCTCTTAACCTTCTTACAAACAGTCTCATGGTTTCGCAAGTTTATACCCGATTGTGCCCGTATCATGAAACCTCTAACAGAGCTGACAAAGAAACATGCAGACTGGTTGTGGGACACAAACCAAGATGAGGCATTTGAGAAACTGAAAATACTACTTACCAGTGCTCCTATCCTCCGCCAAGCAGACCATACGCAACCATACATACTACGATGTGATGCCAGCGCATTCGCCATTGGAGCAGCTTTACTCCAGGGGGAGCCTCCCAATGAACAACCTGTAGAGTATGCCAGTCGCTTATTGACAAACGCAGAAGCCAGAGAAGTAGCCGAGCGCCGTCAAGACGTCTCCAAAGCCAATGCTGACATGAAACGAAGGCCTGGACCTACCTATACTGCTGGAGATAAAGTGTTCGTAAATGTTCACGCTTTGAGTAACAGTAAACAATCCTACACTAATAAATTTGCACCAAGGCGTGATGGTCCCTATATCATAACCAAGAAACTATCTCCCACCAGCTACGTGATCGCCGCGCCAGATAACCAAGATAATTCCCTTGGCACCTATCATTCATCCGCCCTAACCCCATATAAAAACACATTAGATGTAGCAGATCCGCTTCCGCTGAGACCCCTCCGTAAACGAGGACGTCCGAAGAAACAGAAGTAGGTTGTACGACCCGCGAGCCGCCAGTGTCGTCCAAAGGGGGAGGATGTAACGGACCCCCTAAGAAAATTTCTGAGACGGCCCTGCTTCTACCGGGACTGGCTGTTGCGCAGCGATGGAACGGCAGTAGAGCACGACCAACCGTTGAAGAAACATCTGACATATTCGTTGTATTTTACAAGTTTTGTTGTTTTCGCTTTTATTATATTAAATAAATTTGGAAAAAGCCACTGACTATCATTTAATATTACAATATATATATATATATATATATATATATATATATATATATATATATATATATATATATATATATATATATATATAGTAAATTTAATATTTACAATTAATTAATTGTTATTTCAATAAATAAATATAATTCTTTACAACAAATAGGTTCAATTTTGCCAAATATATTTCTAATTAAATTTATTTTATATTACTACTATTACAAAATAGTGTCAAGTATGAATATATTTGTGAAAATTAAATAATATATCGTGCATCAAGCTAATATTTATTTGAGTGAATTAAATCGTTCAATTAAATTATTTATTTCATTCAATTCAATATTTTATTGGCTCCTATCAATTCTAGGATTAATTTGAGTGAATGCAGGTTTCAATTCAAGGAACTAAACCTTTTTCTCACTGCAGATAAATTAAAGTCAATGAAGGAAAGGCTAGATCTATTACTTGAATACATAGAAAACTACTAAACTTATAAAAAAATCATATAAATATGAAATTATTGCAGCTAAACAAGCATCATATAATAGATATATCTGCTCTACAAACAATTCATCGAAAGCTATCTGGAGTGTTATAAATAAGGAAATATTCAAAGAAACGGGAAACTCCAGTAGTAACGCCCTATTTTTCAGTGACCGCTTAAACTTAAGTTCAGCTGAACCTTGAACTTGAAACTGAACTTTTTTTTTGTTTATAACTTGTCAAATTGAACTGGTTCTGCTGAACCTAAAATGAATGTAACAATAATTATAGCTGTATTCATTTGTCACTTCATTCACATAAATCAATTCAGATAAATTGAATAACTGAACTAAGTAAACTAATGCACTTATTTCGGTGAATTACTTTAAACTGAATCCGCATCAGTAAATCTTATACTGGGAATAAAGTAAGGGAAGCAAGTCAGTCAAAAAAATAAGTAATCTGGTTGTGTAAATGTTAAATAGATCTGATCGAAATGGCAAAAGGAAAACGCCCTTTGTAGTGTTGTGTAATTTGGGATTCTGAGGAAATATCAATGATTTCCGAGGTTGCCGAAATTGTATTTATGTCGAAATAAGAAAAATTCAATTAAAATATGTATGTCATCATTATCATCATCTTTCGTGATGGAAACTAAAAGGGCAGCATATTTTTTAGCAGAACTATTGGCGGATTCAGTAAAAAGCAAAAAAAATTGGAAAGAAAAAGAAAAGTGTTGAGAAAAAATTGCGGCGTCATTTAACAATATTAGCGGCAAAATATGTATAAATTCAATACTTTCAAGAAAGAAATACGAAAATTTTAAGAAAATAACAAAAGCTAACTTTGCAAACGAAAAATGTCATTTGAAAAGAACTAGTGGTGGGCCTGCAGATTTTGGATGTATTGCATCTACCTGCATGATAATAGATGATAATATACGTGAAATTTTGGAGATAGAATCCTAGGTTTACCTTCTGCAAATGCTAACGATTTAAGTAGTAAATTATTTCTGTTTATTTTTAAAAATATTTCATCTGATTTATTTCATTAGTAGTTGCTTCACACATAAAAAACGAAAATTCAGTCAACTCAACTTCAGATCAAAACCTTAGTAAAAGAAAAATAACAGGAGCTGATACTAATAATAACTCGTGCAAACTAGCAGAAACTAAAGAGTATAATTTATTATTTATTATTTTAATTTATTTGATAATATTATTGTTAATTGTATTATTATTTTTAAAAAAATAATTTAATATATTATGTAAATAATATACACTATAATTTCTTGTTCTGTTATCCGAGCTACTTTGGTATCGGTATCTTCGTTAATAGAGAAAACAGCTTCTTTTTATCACAAGCGGTATTGTTTAGTACACTTGTAGCTACAACATATCTTCCAGTACATAATTTTATTATAATGCCAGTTGCAAGTACAGGAAACCTACATTTCCATACTCCGTACCCCGCTCCACATTATTTCTAGTCCTAATATGCCGCTCGTTGTATAAAAATTTAGCAGGACTTTGGAGATTTAATAGCGGAGTTAGTAGAAAATCTCTATTTTTATATCTACTACTACTCAATAACAAATTATCTTCTATTTGGCCAAGTTTAAATAAAAATTAATAACTTCTTCATCACCTGAAGATTCCATTTTGATAATATTTTTAATTATTTGTGATAGGTAAACATCAATAAATACAGTAAAACAGTCGTATAATTTATTATAATAACAATGTAGGCGACGACTGATCATTACTTAAACCAAGTAAAATGACGGTTCAGGTTCAAGACGAATTGGAACTGATACAAGGTTTAAACTATACTGAAAAACACTTTATACTATGAACTTGAACTTAAACTAAAATTTAAACCTGATGATTTAAATATATATTTTTATAAGGTAGCCAAAAAATAATATGTACTTTACCAAATTGTCGCCAAAAGGAACATTATACATACAATTAATATATGCGATAATCTATATTCTTATGTCCAACTTCACAGTTGAAAATGGAAAAAGCAATACATAGTTCAAACAACTTCAGTAGTTATGATATATACAACCTGAACACAAGAATCATCAGGGTTTCAGCATCACACATTTTACTTCCACTAAAATACATAGTAAACAAATGTTTTTACAAAGAGATCTATCCTCAAAAATTAAAATTGTCGAAGTTAGTTCCTATAAACAAGAGAGGTAATTTTTAAATGACACTTCTAATTTTACGCCGAAAAATAATAGAAATTTGAAAAAAAAAATAGAAAAATGGAATTTCTCAACAAGCAAAATTAGTTTTCAAACAATCAATTTGGCTATCAATTGCGAAAGCAGCATTAAAATGAATGAGACAAGTATTTGAAAATTTTGATAATAGTGTACTCGTATCTTGCTTTGCGATTTGTCAAAGGTATTTCCTTGTATATCACATGAAATTCTCTTTGCTAAATTATATCAGTATGGAATTAGAGGGCTTACACTAGATGTAATCAAATCTCTCTGTACTTTAAGGCGTCAGAGACTTGTAGTTAACAATGTGCAATCAAATGAAAACACTTCAATGCATGGAGTTCCTCAAGGAAGCATTACTGGGTTTATTTTATTTCTAATATATGATACCGATATTTACTATTCTGTTTGTGGATGACACAACATTTGTAACCTCTGTTGCTAAAACTTGTACCATTGGTATCTCTTGAAAACGCTAAACAAATTTACTCTGCCCACATGTACTCACATACATCATATGGAATTATATTATGGAGTATGGCTAGCGAATGTTTACGAATATTTAGACTGCAAAAGAATGCGGTTCGAATCACTTGTCAGAAACCAACTTTTGCAACAAGTAAACAATTGTATATTGAGTTGGATATACTAACTGTCACATGTATTTTCATTTATAATTGTTTAATTTAAATAATTAAGGACATACAAGAGCAAACTAAAAGCAACGTCAATCATTCGAACGATACGATAAAAAATGATGATTTTCGTCTGGCAAAATTACGACAAAATTCCTCACAAAAGCAACCAATGTATGGTATAAAATTTTTAAATAAATTGCCTGGACATGTAAAACAATTACCATGCAGTATATTTCGTAGTTATATAAAAAAACTGGCAAATAATGCCTATTTCAATATTGTTGAATTTCTGAAAGCAAATTTAAATTAAATGTAACTTTTTAATGTGACTTTGGTTTTATTACTATGTCATCTTTCACCTCAATAAATATTATTATATTATTATCCCAATGTGATGTTTGCAAAGTTTTATCTGATATATTGAAACAATAGTTTAATTGTATGTTTTGTTTTCCATGGCGTAATCAATTTAAAATTATAAATTTTATTTTGCGTTTAACATATGAAAAATAAATAAATTTTAAATAATTTTAAAGTCATTAAATGCAGTTTTTATTTCTGAACGTATTTTTAGTTACATTTTTGTTGTAAAATTATTAGGGCAGAAATTGGCAACATATGAAAATTTTACCATTGGATTTCCTCCATCAAAAATATATTAATTCAGAAATAGCTAATATTCAAACTCATATACCTGATAGCGACGGCGCCTTGGCTTTTCCCACGTGACTGGCCTGGAGCCTTCACAGCGAAGTGTTATGTTTGCTCCTGCGTTTATCTCAATTTCGCCTCCAGTTGGAGAGTATATCCGAGGAGGACTATGACTGCCTGCAACATACAACATTATTTTTTGATACGTGTTACTAATAGCTTCACTTTCCTTCATTTCGACTAGGCATCACTTACCGTTAACATAAACATATTTTGATGTTTTATACGAGTACTCGTAATGGTTTAACAGACACGTGTACAATCCTTCATCTTCAGTAGAAATATTGTGTATTGTTATAGAATTTATAAAAATTACGTTGGATTTTAATTTAATTACTTGAACATGTTCTTTATGTATGTTCCCCTGTAACAAATTTAAGATCAAGTACTTATTTTCTAATAATATAACATAAATAAATATTTAGATATTTAATCAAAAGATATTTATTTATTTTGTATATAGGATATTATTACAGATATAATAAAAACAATGATAACGTATAGAGATAACGCCTTTGTTAATTATGAAATGACAACATCTGAAAGTCGCGGGAAGTATTTCAAGTCTTTACGAAGTCTTGTCACTAAATCAATACGCCTAGAAAAACAAGATTATTTTAATATAAAATAAAATAAATCCAATTTATGAGATGCACTGAAACAATTAACATAAATGTAAAACTGCGAATAAATATCACTGATATCAGGATTAGGAGTGGGTGAAAAAATTAAAACAATTTTTATTTTGATTGAAAGTTAAATACTGGGTTAGGAATTCAATAATGGACTTAGCTTAAGCTGTAAATAATTTATTGAAGATTCATTGACAACGTTTCAGCCAAGGTTATGGCCATCTTCAGGTCAAAAATATAGTTTTACATACAACAACCATAAAATATTTTAAGTTGAATGATGAAGTTCTGGGAAAATATCAAAATTTAGAATCATGTTATTTACTACGTATTTAGAATAAAAAGAAATATTTAATTCGTTAAATGTTTACCCTGAACTTTGTTCAATGACATAAAGTGCATATAGTGAGTGATAAATACATAGATTGCTTTTTTAACACTCTAAAATTCAAATACTGCAGTTTAAATTTCTTGCTTTATTCAAACACTGTTTCGTTCTCAATTATAATCAACATTTCACACTAGATGGTGCAAACCGACGTCAGCTACAAATGCTACTTTAATGTTTCTCAACAGAAACATGATTTAATCATTTTAATTTAGAAACAGGTCTGCATACGGGTTATCAAAATAAATTATAAACATTTATAGAGTTTTGAAACACCAATAACATTTACCATAGACTCAGTTCATGTTATTTAGCTGTTTATCTTACAGCAAAAGATTTCCAATAAAACATTCTAATAGCAGCTGTTCAAATTAAGTGATAATTTTTCGCAATATGTTACTGACAACACAATCACAGTTTCAAGCACCATTTCTCTATTATGTAGTTTGTATCCATGGGCGTCCGCAGGGGGTGGCAAGGGGGGGCGCGCGCCCCCATAGATATTAACTAGGGTGGTGACCAAGACTCTCGAAAATAGGACTTTAACATGTAAAACTATAATTTTTTAATTTCTGCTTCCTTAAATATTTGAAACAAAAAAGCTTGAAATAAAAGTGCATCTGAACCAATAAACAAAATTAATTTTGCATACTTTGTAACGACACAAATTAGATTTGAAAATGACGAAACTTGCCTCAAATCGGCACAAATTAGATCTGAAAATGACTAAAATTGCCTCAAAACTATCGATAGGCATAAAATTGAAGCAAAATTATACATATGGTTGACGTTTTATTTGTCAAAATAAATGAAATAATAAATAAGGAATTTTGATAGATTGCACGACAAACATTTGTTTAATTTTGTGTCAATTTCATAGCTATCGATAGTTTTGAGACAATTTTAGTCATTTTCAGATCTAATTTGTGCCGATACAAAGCATGCAAAATTAATTTCGTATTTTATGCCCTAAAAATATTAGAAAATAAAAACTGTAAAACTGCTAAATCGGAATTTATTGAAGAAATGGTGTCAATTTATGGGATACTTATTCGAAAATTGTCCTACCTCTTCAATTCAAACCCAGACGACAAAGACTAGTAATTTATTTCACAAATTTAAATATTTTTTTTGTTTATATTTATTTGTTATGAGTGTTTGTATTTATGATATGTAAAAAAAAATATTTTAGAAATTTATGTATATCTGAGAGTTTTTTCTGACTCCCCCCACCCCCCTGGAAAAATATCTGTGGACGCCCATGTTTGTATCTATAAGAACTCTAAACAGATATTAACCTACTGCGTTTGCAATTCAACTAACAATCTTTTTATTATAGGAACATCATATCTATATCACAGCGCAGCTATCAGTTTTATATCATATTCATATTGCAAAACTATTAGACCACAATTAGTTTTTATTCAGTATAAACCTAATTGCTTTATGAGAAAATAAATATCAAAATTAAAATTTTTAATAAATAACAGATTGCTTTTCAAATATTAACAATATTTTTTTCTGTCTGTTTTCATTATTATTATATTTTATTACGTAACTCAAATTAAATTTATAATTTTATTAATACAAAACAATAAACTAAATTTCACTGTTCCACTAAAATTATAAATAAATTAAGTGCCATGCAACGTAGATTCTTGCCTGAATAATATCAGTAGTTCAGATTACTTCAGAATGCTTTAATTATTTTCTTTATTCAGAAAATAATAATCGAATTAAATAAATCCACAAAAAGAATCTACTAGAGATCAGCATTTTCGAAAATTTTAATATCCCATTTGATCCAATATCTGATCCGAAATCCGATCTGAGATTCGATCCGTACTATTTTCCCTATTTATATTGTAACAATATCTTATTTTTCTTTTGAGGCGATACATACAAGTTAAGCTACGTGTAATTTAACACTCGTGGCCTCATATTCTTTCATGGATGAACGTGAAAACTTTAGGTTTTCAAATATAGGACATTAACTAATTAAAGTAATAGTTATTAGTAAATATTCTTAGAATTCTAACAAGTTTTCATGTTCACTTCATCAACGTTGCCTTTGTGTCAGATTACACAGCCCAAGCACTTGAGACACCTGTGTTCACTTCATGGGTGGCGATGGATTCCAAATGTGGGTAATGTACCCAAGTTAACAAGTGTTTCGGAATAGCCAAGTCTGTCAGAAGGAGCGACTCAACGTGTGAAGACGTGCGGTGGTCCTCACACGAATTAAATTATGTATTTCAATCAGTGTAATTTATAAAGTAATAGCCGAGACAGACGACGAAAGTTAATGATAATTAAACTCTAATTCTTAATTTAACATTTCGTATGTCAAATTTCAATTATATTAATGATCATTATAAACGTAATTACAAATGTAATGATCATTAAGCCACGATGATGTTTTAAAAACCTAGTCGTAAGCATTCGGCAATAATCGCCGCACTGATAACGTCAAGTTTTTGTTAATTCTAACAGCAGACAGTTATACAGATGGCCGTGAAGCTAGTGTTTAACCAATTGTGGCGCAAATTTAAACTAAACTGCGCAAGCGCACCAAATATATTTTGTATGTCGTCTGTCAGGTATTTTGATAATTAAGGGTTAAGGTAAATTATACTAATGATCATTAATATTTGTCGTCTGACTCGGCTACGTGTTTTCATCACATTAGTGATTCACAGATCAAGTAAGTAGCAATCGCATCAAATAAATTATACTATCATATTTCAACTTATTCGCTCTTACTTACAGCTTGCTTTATTACAATATGTAACCAATTATAGCTTTGTAAATTCGAATGAAAATTATCGTTATAGATGAAACTGAATTATTAATTTTGTTGTAAAAAAATAAGGACACTATTATGTATTTTTATTAATGTTTATTAAGTATCAAGTTAGTAGTCATAAAATAAAAGAACATATAATTTTGTATATATAAAATGTCATATGAGAAATATATTTAAATGGAATAAACGGTTAATTATTGATCTTTGACTGATTATATATATAATAAAGTGGCGACGAGGATAAACTACAATGTTTCAATCATCAGAAACCTCATTAATTATGGATCAGACGTCAAAATTATCAATTGAACCATTTAACTCAATCAAATCAAATTGGAAAACCTATTTAAGGCGTTTAAAAAATAAATTATCTTTATACAATGTACCGGAGGATAAAAAGGTAATAATATTACTAGATGTTATTGGTGAGCAAGTATTCGAAAGATTATGTGATCTTTGTGAACCAGATGAACCTGAAAAAAAATCTTTTTCTGAACTTGAAAATTTATTAACTGATTTTTTCGACCCTGAACCAAATGTTTATTTGAACGAGTTCGTTTTCAGAACAGATTTCAGATGGAAGAGGAATCAGCTAGAAAATTCGCAGCTGAATTAAAAAAAATAACTCGTTTTTGTAAATTCCCAAAAAATTGGTTTTCAGATGCCCTTTGCACTCAATTTGTTAACGGTATTAGGGATACTGATTTAAGGTTTAAACTTTTGGAGCAGGATAATATTACATTCGAAAAAGCAGTTGAATATGCTTGTTCATATGAAATTAATCAAACTGCTGTTAAAAATATAGGCCGTGCGACTAATATAGGAATTAATGTAAATAAATTGTCTCAAATTAAAACAATAAATAAAAAAATAAAATGTAAGCATTGTGGATTTACAAATCACGAAGAAAAAGATTGCCGATATAGATATGCAACTTGTTATAAATGTAACTTTAAGGGTCATATCGCACCTGTTTGCAAAGATAATGGTAAATTTAAGAAACAAGAAGAGAAAATGAAAACTAAAGGTAACTGCAATAGTTTGAATCAAGAAATTTTGACTATTTCTGAAAGGGAGGATGAAGAACCAACTCTCGACTTATATACAGCCTGGCAATTAGTTGAAACAAATGATCTACGAAGGAAAATTATTGCAAATTTGTATTTAAATGATTTCCTTATTGATTTTCAGGTAGACACCGGTGCGTCAGTGTCATTAATTAGTTTATCAACTTTCAAGAAATTTTTTATTAATAAAAAATTGTTTCCTACTTCATTAAAATTAAATACATATACTGGTGAGCATGTTACATTGGCTGGTAAATGCGAAGTTAATGTTAAAATCAAAGCTGAAGATCTCGGAACTACTAAATTAGTATTATACGTGGTAAATGGTCCGTATGCAAATATTCTTGGCTTAGAATGGTTACGATCAATTCAATTAGATTGGATTACAATTTTATCTAAAAAATAATAATATAAATAATAATTTAAATGTATTTAATTCAACAATAAATATTAAGTCTAAATTAGACAAATTAAAAGAGAAATATTCAACCATTTTTAGATCTGACATTGGGAAAGTAAAAGATTTAAAAGCAAGAATTTTTCTTAAGCAAGGATCAGTTCCAGTTTTCAGAAAAACAAGGAATGTAGCTTTTTCTTTAGTACCAAAAATGAAAGCAGAAATTGAACGTTTAGAGCGCGAAGGAATTATAAGTGCAGTACATCATTCAGAATATGCCACACCAGTAGTTCCAGTTATTAAGAAAGATGGAACTATACGTCTTTATGGAGACTTTAAGGTAACAATTAATTCCCAACTTGTAGTTGAAGAATATCCAATTCCTAGCATTGAAAGGATTTTGGCTAATATTGGAAATAGTAAATTTTATACAAAAATTGATATTTCACAAGCTTACAATCATATTGAAATTGACGAACGTGATCGACATTTTCTAACAATTAATACAATAAAAGGATTATATCATTACAATCGACTACCATTTGGTATTACTTCTGCTCCTGCGATTTGGCAACGGACTATTGAAAAAATATTGCAGGGTATCCAGGGAGTGCAGGTATTTTTTGACGATATTTGTATATCTTCCGAATCAGAAAAAGAACATTTAGAAATATTAGAAAATGTTTTTAAAAGATTCGAATATTACAACATCCGTGTAAATACTACTAAAAGTCAATTTTTACAAAAATCAATACAATATTGTGGTTACATTATAAGTTGTAATGGGTTACAAAAATGTTCTGACAAAATTAAAGCTATAATAGATGCCAAAGAGCCAGCTAATGTAACTGAAGTGAAATCATTTCTTGGAATGGTAAATTTTTATGGTAGATTTGTTAAAAATTTAAGTACTATGGCTCAACCTTTGAATTTTCTTTTAAGAGCGAATACATCGTTTTGTTTTAATAACAAATGCCGAATAGCTTTCAATAATATTAAACGTGCAATTGCATCTGATAGTGTTCTCGTACATTTTGATCCAAAGAAAACACTTGTTTTGTCTACTGATGCCAGCAATGTAGGATTAGGCGCAGTACTTAGTCATAGATTTGAGGATGGATCTGAAAGACCTATTGCTTTTGCCAGCAGAACACTCAGTAAATCAGAATATAATTACAGTTCAATTGATAAAGAAGCTTTAGCTATAATTTTCGGAATTAAAAATTTTTTCCAATATTTATATGGCAATAAATTCATTTTAATTACTGATAGTAAACCTCTAGTGTCAATTTTTAACCCTAGTAAAGAATTACCAACTTTATCAGCACTTAGAATGCAAAGATATGCAATTTATCTTCAAACTTTTAATTACAATATCGAATATCGCAATACAAAAGATCACGGTAATGCTGATTTTTTATCCAGACTTCCAATGCAAAATAATAATGATAATAAAAATGAATTTGATGAAACTGATATTTTTGCAATGCAACAAATTAATACTTTGCCAATAACATCTAAAGATATTGAACGTGAAACAAGAAATGATAAAATTATATATAAATTATATCAAGCAATTATGAATGGTGTGACAATTAAAAGGGCTGATACGTTTGGACATTCTCAAGAAAATTTTTCTATTGCTCACGGATGTCTATTTTTGGCACATCGTGTATATATACCAGATATTTACCGCAAATATGTTTTAAACGAATTACATACTGGTCATCAAGGAATAGTAAAAATGAAAAGTTTAGCTAGAAGTTATGTTTGGTGGCCTCGAATTGATGATGACATTGAGGTTATGGTATCTAACTGTATAAATTGTCAAAAATTTAAGAAAATGCCAACAAAAACTTCATTACATAAATGGGAGTATCCAAGGGCTATTATGGAACGAATACATATTGATTATGCGGGTCCATTTAAGGGATACTATTTTTTAATTATTGTTGATGCTTTTAGTAAATGGGTTGATGTTATTCCGGTAAAAAATATTACAACGTCTATTACAATTCATCATTTATCAATTTTTTTTGCAAATTTTGGTCTACCGTATGTATTAGTTTCTGACAATGGAACGCAATTTAAGAGTGAAGAATTTAATAAATTCTGTAATAGTAGGGGAATAATACAAAGATTTTCAGCACCTTTTCATCCAGCTACAAATGGTTTAGCGGAAAGAAATGTACAAACTTTTAAAAATTCTTTAAAAGCATGTTTAGATGAGGGCAATAATATAATGGAAGGATTACAAAAATTTCTAGTTACTTACAGAAAAACACCGCATTCAATTACAGGACGTTCACCTTCATCTCTTTTCTTAGGACGTGAATTAAGGTCTAAACTGGATCTTTTAAAACCAAATCTAATTTTAGATCAAATGAAGAAAAATATTGAACCGATTAACATTTCAAGATATTTTAATGTAGGTGATCCAGTTGCGTTCAGAGTTTACAATGATCCAAATGAAAAATGGAAATTTGGGACCATTGAATCAAAGGAAGGACAGCTACATTATTTAATTAATATTGGTGGAGTAATTCATAGGCGTCATGTTGATCAAATACGTAACACTGGTAACTCTGTGGTACAAAATGAGAGTAGCAATCAGCAAAACATAATTAAAACTTTTCCTTCATTATTATCTTCTGAAAAACCTTTAATTCCTGAAATAAGTACTCCAATAGCTGCAAGTACACCATTAGCAACCAGTACACCAATTTCTGCAAGTGTGCCTGAGATTCCTGAGCCTGAGACTGAGACTGATGCTCGCTCATCACAACAAGTTACTTCCAGTCCAAAATCCAGATTTGGACGGCATTTAAGAAGACCGCCAAGATTAAATTATTCATAATTAGTAATAATTTGTTAGTGTTATTTATTATTGTTCCTACTTTAGTGAGGAGGAGTTATTATGTATTTTTATTAATGTTTATTAAGTATCAAGTTAGTAGTCATAAAATAAAAGAACATATAATTTTGTATATATAAAATGTCATATGAGAAATATATTTAAATGGAATAAACGGTTAATTATTGATCTTTGACTGATTATATATATAATAGACACAAATTTTATTGTATCGTTATTTCATTATTTTGTATTATACTAAGTAAATATTTATAAATTTTACGTAGCGTTATCATTTCTATAAAGTGGGATTGAAATTTATATATTTTTTGCTCAGAAAGCTGAGAATGAATATATCAGATGGAATATTTCATCCGAATTTTGATTCTGGAATTTTATCCGAACTTCGGATCGGATGTTTTTTACGATTTCAAATCGGATTAAGATATTTTTGTCGATTTTACTTTATCATTTTTAAAGGGACCATAAACGAGTGTTTCAAATAAAATCACATGCTCCAATCGTAGCATTCCGCATTACTCGTTTTTTTGCCAAATTTTGTATATTTTCTTTTATATTACTATTTATTTTTTAATATAGTTTACGAAAATCATTTCTAAATGTTTGCGTACTGTTTATTTAAAATACGAGCAAAGTACACCGTGTCAAGAATAATAATAATAGATCTTTTTTTTAATATTGCTATTAATAACAAAAATTACAATATTAAATAAAATAAATAATAACAATTGACAATATTGGACAAACCGACGTCATTTATACAGACTTTGAAAAGGCATTCGATCAAGTTGATCACTACTTATTATTAAATAAATTGAATAAATATGGATTTTCTTCACCCCTGATTCAATTATTGACATCCTACCTACTCAATAGACAGCAGTTTGTTTGTTATAATGGTTTCAAATCAATAACTTTTACTCCCTCCTCAGGCGTTCCACAGGGTCCAAATCTAGCTCCCTTATTATTTACTTTATTTATTAGTGATATATGTGAAATAATTAGATGCAACAAACTCCTGTTCGCAGATGATTTAAAAATTTTCAATCGCATAAATACTCGCTCAGACTGCATCGCCCTTCAACAAGATATTGATGCGATCAATGTCTGGTGTGAAGATAATAAACTTCATTTAAATATTAACAAATGTCAAGTTATTTCCTACAGTAGGAAAAAAATTCCGTTACTCTGGCACTATAGCATCAAAAATAACACTCTTTTAAGAGTCTACAGCACACATGATCTTGGCATTCATTTCGAGTCATCTTTTCACTTTAATAAACATATAAACGATGTCATCGAATAACAAATATATCCAAAATGTAGTCACAACACCCAAGTCACACACTGCCGCCATCTCCGGACGAGAGAGGGTGTAGGTGAATTAAACGTCTCATCCTAGTTTTCCAGGAGGAACCAGGGGGGAATCTTGGAATATATGCTGCTCGCTTTGCTGTAGTAGGATAGTGATAGGATAGTGATAGTCAGATGGGGGATCATGGTCAGAGTAAGTAACAGTCAAACGGTACGAGCCATGAAGAAGCGGTCAACAGTGAAGAAAGTACGAAAACAGTCCCAAACAGCAGTCAGAGGTTCAGCAGAAGGCAGAGTCCGATTCAAGTTTGTAACAGACAGGATCTACAAGAAATATTCGTTTGCAAAATTGTTGATTAGATTGCGTCTTTAAGACACATGTCATGTTATTCAACTTTTGGAACACGCGCGACCTTTTGAGGCATTTGTCACATTCAGCGAAATGATTGCGATCGAGCATTTATTTACTATAAATTCCGTAGTTTAAGATAGTTTGTAGATGATAGTATACAATGTAGAAGTATGTAGCAGATAGTTCGAATGTAGTAGTTGTTAATACGTACATAGTAGTTACGATTCGTGAGTAGAAGAATATTCGAGGGTGTCTACCCCGAGAATATGATGTGATTAATTTGTTATTTGTTGTTTAATTAATTCATTTTCTTTGTTTTGTCTTAGTTTTTATTATGTTGTTTAAATAAAATATTTACCACTCGCACGTGTAGCTTTCATTACTTATTATTCAACTTCAGCACGTCGACACTCAGTGGTCCAGATAAATTCTCATTTTTGACCACCATGATTTGTTACAAGTTCTCTACAAAAGGCTCTGGTTTGACTCTGCCCGGATAAGTCGACCAATCAACAACTCACATCAAAATCCTTTAAATCCTTTCCTCACCATGCTGCTATGGCTAGGCCAGGCACGGGTGACACCATTTTTCAAACACCATCCTTTGCTGCTCATGAACATTTTCACAGTATTTATCCTTAGTATAATTATTGTCAATCATAAAGGTTTTCTGTTATGTAGTTAATCAACAAATCATATTAATGTTGAAAGACCATCACAACGATATCAATATTAATTATCACGACGATTTTCCTAATTAAGTATTTCATGCTAATTGTTTGCAAAAACGACACAACGCTGGGCATTGGTTACCGTACGAATGAAACCCCCCCAGATGGACATTGGTTACCTATAAAGGAAACTTAGGAAACTATTCCCATGATAGTAATTGCCTTAGGGCCAACCTAGCAATATAACAATTACAACAATACTAATCCATCGATTTATCAATAATTTAATAAAAAGCTCGATGCACTGACAAATTATTGTGATAAGTCTGAAAGTGTTAATTCTGTTATGTTCTTAATTAAATATAACAGTATGTACTTGCAGTTGCTGTTGTTCCAGCCGAGATTCCAGTAAGCATGCGGAGATATTTTTGACAACATTTAATAATTTATTTTATCCTCTGCTTGGGGTTTTTTGTCTTGTTTTTTTCTTCTTGCGTAAGGTGAATACCAGAGAGATATTTTACTATTTATTTCACGACAGAACTTTGTGTTTAAATCACACTGTTCGTTCAAACTTCACATAATAAATCATATTTTGTAAATGATTTGAGTTTTAATAAATGCACAATGTATGACGTCACAATCACGTCTTTTGGAAGGAATTTAATTATTTCATTTACTTGCACCCTTCCTATATTTCGCCACCATTGAACAGCTACTTCGTATTACGAACATTTTTGGGTTACATTCTTCGACATTTAAACACAACGTAGGTACAAAATTAATAATTATTAAAAGTAATTTTAAATTACTAGACGATTACGCGTTACAGTATTTTGCGATATTTATTTTATTCCATATATCGTACTGTTACAAGGTGAAGCAAACGGGCTGAAATTAGTATCAGAACGATGATCTGCCTTGATCTCTTTGAAACGAAATATTTTTCTTATTATGAATGGAATTTATTAAGTATTGTATATAATTTTGAAGCCAAAGTTTGATAATAAACTAGATACCATTCGTGTTATGAACAAATGTTGACAAAAATTCCACTCAAAATTTGAATTGAAAAAAAAAATATGCTAGGAACGATTTTGTTTAAAAACAATCGTGTAATTCAAAATATGATTTTCTATAACTCTGTAAAGTTTTATCCAATTTAAATTTACAGTACTGGAGAAAAAAAAAAATATGTGAAAAAGATTCAAAACAGGACTTTCTCGTGTATTTTTAGTTTTTTCTTCAGAACTGTAAATTCAAATTGGATAAAAAATTTCTTAGTTATAGAGAACCATATTCTTACAAATACAGAATTTATTAAAATCGTTCGTAGCATTTTTGAGAAAATCAGATCTAAAACTTTAATACCACTTAATACTTCATTTTCAATTTATTTATATTATAAAGATTAAATATTCTTGTTCATACACATATCAAGAAGCTGCATGTTCAGAAATTATGTAGTACTATTTATTTATTTATTTGGATGAGATTAAATATATGAAATATTTTTTTGAAATTTGAATTTGTTGCTTTTTCGCGAAATTCTAATTTTCTACAAGTGACATATGCTTCATGGTACACTCAGTGCTGAAATGATCAGAAATAATGACAGCTGTCATAATCATGTTCCAAGATATTCAACTACATACATGAAAATTAGAGTGTATTTCATAATTCGTATTCTGAAAGATGTCTTTTTTTTTGTTTTTCGTGTTATATTACATTATAGAATTCAAATTTATGGGTACTTTTTTATAATAAAATATTTCATCAGTTTTAGATGAGCATACAACTGCAACAGAATAATTTGAAATATTGGAAGGTATTATTTATCTTTCAGTAAACGATTTTTGCAACATAAAAGTTTTTAATTGTACGGTTATAGAAAGTAATTCATCCATAACCTCAAACATTTCATCAAAATAAAACACAAATACCATTTTTGTTACATTGTTTACAGTTCGAAATAGCAACTGATTGGGGTAAAACTAGAGAATCTGCGAAAATAAAAGTTTACGAGCAAGTAATTGGAGTTACAGTAAAACCAGGTGATTTATTTGTAAATTTAGAACCTTAAATGCAGGATATTTAGCTGCTTCTCCAGATGGTTTAGTTGGGCAAGATAAAATAATTAAAGTAAAATAGCCATATATAGTTCGACAGTTGTTACCGAAAGAAACTGCTGTTGAAATAAAAAAAACTTATATTCTGTTTTAGATGGTAATAAGTTAAAATGAAAGACGAATCACAATTATTATTATCAAATACAAGGCCAGTTGTTCATAACAGGACGAAAGGAATGGACGCCTCAGGGTATGGAAGTAGAGACAATAAAAAATTATGACGAGTTTGTTCAACGGATGCTTCCAATTTTAAAGAAATTTTATGTAAAGAAACTTGCTCCAGAAATAGATAATTCACGAAAAGAAAGATGTGTGTCGATCAGGAATATGCCACAGAAACGTGGAAAGTAAGAAATTTTAAAAGTGTTCAAATAACATGATAAATTCAGTGGGCACAAAATAGAATTTTCTGGAGCATTTATGGCTAATGGAAAATATTTTTATGCATATAAATGAAACTTCTAATTTGTCATGACTGTAGAGTATATTGATATATAAGTGGCATAAACTGGCATAACAGTGAAAGCGAAAAATTGTATATAAAAAGCTATATTATATCAGAATCTATAGAAACAGTAAAAGATTGATTTTTCTGTCAAATACTTTTCCTAACGCTCGTTAAAATCAAGGAATTTCTTTAGTTCACCTGTCGCTCACGAGTGTGAGAGAAATTATATGACATAATAGGTAAATATTCCAGCGTTTGAAGAAAAAATAGCTTATTTTATGTAGAGTGAAAATGACCTTTTGTGTCTCATTTGTAGTTGACGGACGAGCGCACAAAAAGTATCACTTTAACTCCTTATAAAATAATATACTATTATATATGATTTTTTATTTTTATATTATAATATCAAATAAAATACTATATTTTATTAAATTTTAATTTTTGTTATATTGACATCATAGAAATATTTCTTGCGATTTAAAATAATTTTCTTGAAAATCTTCATGTTCGTATTGTTTTTAAACGCGCGCCAATATTCCTTCCACTATTCCATACAGATTTTTTCTGATTTTCTGTAATTGATCAGATCTACATTTTTAACAGGACTGCAAGAAACCCTACATACACGATAACAAATTGTTAATTAACGAACTTCAGCCCGTATGTTTCACCCAATGACGTATAATACTCACAGGCGGACTTTGGCCGAGGCTAAAAAGGCAATAGCCTAGGGCCCAAAAATTTTAGGGTCCGGATTCAAAGTTTCAGTACTGGGTGGTGACCGCGACTCTCAGAAATGGGTATTTAACATGTAAAAGTATAATTTTATAATTTCCCACTTCCCTAATTATTTTAAACGAGACAGCTTCAAATAAAAGTTTAAGACATAAAATTCTGCATCTAATCCAATAAACAATATTAATTTTGCATGCTTCGTAACGGTACAAATTAGACATGAAAATAACGAAACTAGCCTCAAAACTATCGATAGTCACGGAATTGAAACAAAATTAAACAAATGTTTGACGTTTAATCTGTCAAAATAATATCTTTATTTGTTATGTCCTTTATATTGACACATAAAACGTTAAACATTTGTTAATTTTGTTTCAATTTCATGGCTGTCGATAATATTGTTATATTCAGATTTAATTTGTGTTGTTACGAAGCATGTATAATAATTTTTGTTAATTGGATTAGATGCATAATTTTATGTCCTAAAGGGCCCGAAATAAATATTTTGCCTAGGGCCCGAAATATTTTTAATCCGCTTCAAATAATACTAGACAAATTATGTCGTATTCAAGTCAATGCAGTTTTGTGAAGCAGAAGGGGATGGTGTAACTGGTGGGTGAGGCGGGTGCGCGGCAAGGAGCGAGTACACTTTGACGTTTATGCAAGTTGCAAACATTTGTGTAGTTATTTTTATATTCAATGACTTTTTTTACATCAAAGTAAAGGTTAGTTTTTGACATATTAAGTGTTTTTGTATACGCACTTTTGTATTTAAATAAATAAAATGCTCGCGCCTGATAACTGTCATCAACATAAATGCAACCTGCATAATATCAACTTGTACTCGCTCCTTGCCGCGCACCCGCCTCACCCACCAGTTATTCTATCCCCTTCTGCTTTACAACAAACGCCGTTGTTATCTGTCTAGTATTGTGTTGTCTGGGGTTTCACCTTAAACATAATAACTCTGCCAATAAATGTAATAACTCTATAGTTTGTAACGAAGTGTGATCTTCGCACTAATATAAATGTAAGCATGACTTGTGATTCAATTCGCTTCTTTATAACTAGTAATCGTTTCGAGTGGAATTCATATAAAAATGTTCAAACTTATTATACCAATTTTACAGCCTCAATTAACACATTGAGTTACTACTTATATATTAGGTATATTATTCTCTTCTTCACTAGGGAAGTTTTATTATCGTAAATGTCATGCAGTCATCGTCAGTTGTACACTGACAAATTTAAAACTGGTACGAGTATTTATACCACTGCAGGTAATAATTCTTGGAATTTAAATAACATTATAAGGGGAAATTTTACAATAACAGTACAGGTGCAGCGGCTTAAACTTAATTATTTTTACGTCTTATTTAATAAATTTCAATAACGTATTATCTAAAGGTGACAGGCCAAAATTTAATAATTTATGTTTGTTCTTTTTCATGTAAATGGATTCCAACATATTGAAATTTCGCTTATCATTACAATATTCCAGTAGTTGGAGGTTTCTTATTGAAAAACTATGTCCTGAATCATGTGTGTGAGACGCCAGCGCCGATTTAAATATATTTTTACATATTACATGGTACTTGTGTCCCTTGTATCTTTTGTTAATGTTTCGCTTCGTTTGGCCTACATATAAATGGGAGCATTGGTTTCCTATTTTATTTTGGTTATTATAGATTAGGATTTTAAAATTGAATTTATTAGAAAAAAACTACATTAATTTCATGTTTTTTTAAGTAAATTGAAACTGGGAATATTCATTGTAATATATTTTTGCAAATTTATCTTTTTAATTCAAACTTAAATTGATTTTTGTTTCAGAATTTTAAATTTATATTTGTCTATTAATGTAAAAATATTTTTTTGTGGTATATGAATTTAGAGTAGCAATGTGAATAATATGTTTAAGTTCTGTGTTGAAACTGGTTTTGTTGAGAGGAACTGTATGTAGTCTATATGAATAAGAATATTGAAAAAACCCATTTTGTTTTGCACTGAAATATACGCTGAATTGCGTATATAATTTTCTGTATGGGTATTTTTTTGTAAATATCAAATTCTATGTTGGTTCCGTTTTAACAAAGTTTCAAAGATAGCCAGAACGGATGTCAGACGACGTGTTTGTACGTGTTAATTGAAACAGGTGCATCTTTATAAGTCGTTGTTTTAAAAACACGTATACACAGTGTTTAGAGCGATATCGTTTTCGTTATTCACCTTTATAATCGTGTTGCACGTGAATTACTATATTCATTTCTAGTAATTTTTACATGGTCCCACTCCTGTAAATTATATATCTCATATTATTTAAATTATAGATTATACTTTCCGTTCATTTTTGTTTAAAGCACAAAATTTGTAAACGTTGTTATTGTTATAAATAAATTATTACAGCTGGTACTATATTATTGAATTTCGAATAATTTTCTCTATTTCTACACACAAAAGGCATAACTTTTTTTTCTATCCTACACTTAATTTTGGAATTCTTTTAGCATTTTCCAATTTCGAAATGTGGTAACACTATAAACAGTACAAGACAATTTTTTTTTTATTTTTGTATTGTATATTCGGTAATTTGAAATTATTTATTCAATGCAAACACAAAAAAAAATGCATTTTAATAGAGCAATATACATTTTTCCTTTCCTGAAAATGGCGGTGTACCTCAAGTGTTTATTTAATCAAATTCTTGGTGATTTCTGTCTGACTGCACAACCTGCATGTTCTATGTTACTTCATTCGACTATAACATAAGTCAACTATATTTATAATATAATTGTTTATAATGTGACTTGCAGTGTTTTCTTTTACTTTCTATTTACAAACAAGACATAAAAAATACTCACACTTGCTGTTATAGGAAGCACCCAATAAGACAAACATTTATCATATGGAAAATAGGGTTGCAATAAGAAGAAACATTTGAGTTTTATGTCGCCTCCCACATCGGCTGTTTGTGGACCTTCAATGGATTGGAGCTCATATAAATAATATGAACCTAAAATAAAATGAGAGAATAATTAAAATTTGCTTCCACACGTGTTGTACTTTACAGGGCAACACCTAAAATTGCTGATCTATTGAGAGCGTTTCTACATTACAAGCTATCGGCTCTCGACTCTGCTTTGAAATATTTATCAAATGTAAAAAAAAAATAATCGCAGACCAACACTTCCTCTCTTTCATATCTTTTTGATTAGTTTTTATTTCTTATATATTAAACGGCTTCATTCAGTATACATATAAGAGTCCTGCACGGGTCGACCTAATTACACCTGCACCCGACCCGCTACCCGCAACCCAAACCGCATTACGGGTAATATCGAAAATTTATAATTGCCTACAACAACAGTACAACAAACAAATACATTTATAAATAATTTAACATAACTATTATAAGTTACCCAGATCCGCTATAGATTCATCCTTAATCATTTCATCTATTCAGACTTCAGAGGTTCAGGAATCAGGAATGGGTCAAATGGTGATCGTGATTAAATGGTTAACATTTCCTTTGGAACATAATCAAGCATTATATCCCGAGTGCTACGAATTTACAAAATTTTGCTTAGAATGTATTTGAATAAATAATAATTTGATTATTTGAACTCGAAATTTTATCTGAAGCAACATTTTTATAAATAGGCCATGCCAACATGTCAAATATAATAAATTAAATTCTTTAGCACGAAGGGTATATGTTAAGTTACTTCTTGAATTAACAATAAATAAACATTATTACGTAACCATTGGGACCATAGCAAATCATTTGAACTTTAAATTTCTGTCAAAACTACTTTATATTTGCAAAATATTATTAAACTGGCGTGTTTAATAAAATACAATATTGATAAACGTAAATAAATGTAAGTATCTTGTTTCCAGCATACATGCCTTCAAGAACCTCGAAACAAGAAAAGCTAGCTGCAATTTAATCGTAATTAAAGAGCTGGGTGTCTTTTAATCATTTATTTAAAATGCTCAACAATGGAAAATGAGGCTATCGGATTAGTTGAATTTATAATGAATGAAATAATAGGATTTAATTTGAAGCATTAATCAATTTTAAAAAGAACATATTTTTTCCGATTAATAAACTTAGATTGAGTCCATTTTAGTCGGACTCAGACCCAAACATGACTCGCAAAGTTGCATAAACCCGATCCGCAACTCGATCCGCATTGCGGATACCCGACCCGGTGCAGGACTCTCTGTAATACTCGTATACTATATTTTCTTTGTAATGGCAGCGACAACAATATGTTTGTGGTTGTAGAAAATGTTTATTTTAATGTTTTTATCTTGACGCAATTTAATACTTGCAGGTAAGAGATTTTTTTGTTTTATTTATTAGTCAAACCGAATTTGCATGAAAATTAATATTTGTGCCTGTAGGCTGACGATTTATGAACACTTCTCTTTACGAGTTCAGCCTTTATAAAAACCACGTGTTTCAAGTCACTTTACACTAAAACAATGTGAAATGTACATTTTCGAAAACCTGTCTCTCAAATCGTACTGTTCTGTTTCCAGTGATACATTAGGAATGAGAATATAAAATTTGTACGAAATTATTTTGTTAATAACTTTTCAATGAAAAAAAACTAAATAAAATATTAATGAAAATAATAAATAATGTTTTAGACTATAATTAGCATTCTTTATTAATAACATAGAAATAAACCAGCAAGATTTTGAAAATTCTATAGTAATACAGTAAAAGAAACTTGTTAAAATATCGACATAACATTGACAGTAGTTACAAAATATACATCAAATAAATTTATACATGTAATACAATAAGGTTAATGTTCAAAAATGTAAGAATGTAAAGAGACATTTATTAAAATTTTACATTCGCCTGTGTTTTTTAAGTTTCTGTAGCTCGCAAAGATAACCATGTAATACGATACCTAAAATGTTAGCTACATCACCGACTTATAATTGAATTCATATATTTGCTACTTGATGTCTCTCACGTTAATATTTACGATTTATTTGACCAGGACGCATTAAACAACTCTCTCCTTTATCCCAATTTATTTGTGTTAATAGATTTAAATAGCAAGTAAAGGAAATAAGATGGCATCTAACTAAATTATAAAAATACAAATATGAATTATTACTTACTAAAATTACGTGATATTCCTACAGTAGACATTTGCCTGTGTCTGATGAAAACACAATCACAATAATCGAAAACCAAAATGGGATAGTTTAGCTCTTCAATTGTAAATCCAGAGTATGGGTGGAAACTTATCTGTACACACAATCATACAAATATGATGAGATTAAATCATTCAAGATATTGTTCTTATTCGAATGTACGTATTACTTACCACATAATTCTGGAACTTCTGTACCACTGTGTAGTTACCTGGATTCACTGACATTTCTACTAGCACTCCGTTAACATCACCACATGTAAGAGTGACGTTTATATCTTGAGCAGTAGGTCTGCATGGAACAAACGTGAGCAATACAAATACTTCAAATGCTTTCATTTTAGAAGTGTTTACACTTAAAAATTTGTCATCTAAAAAAAGGAAATTAATATTGTATTCATTTTCAAATTCCAGGATATTCAGTCAATATGTTAACATAGAACACGTCAATATAATGTATGCTTTGGATTAAGTACTCGTAAAATGGGTCAATGTAGGATTTAAGTATTTTAATTAAATTTTATTATAAACAGCAATTTTCGTTAATTTTTCTGTTAATTATAAAAATAATTTATTATTTTTTATATCGTTATAAAGCCAAAAATGTCACTATTTAAAAATATCATGGCTTACATGAACTCCATTTGAAAAATAATATTTGATACAAGTATTTCGTAAAGAGATAAAAATAAAAAAGTTATACTAGTAGTAAAAAGTGCCTTAAGGGAGAAAGCCGTATTATTTCATATTACAAAGTTATAAGCAAAAAATAAAATGGGTAAATTTATATTTGGCCGACATCTAGTGACATATGCATTTAATTGGAAAAATAAACCCATGGTCAAACTACCCTATCATTGGAATAATTTAATCACCCTCGAAGCTCTTACTGTTCTCGAGATCGCAATGCATTCCAACCTTAAATATAACATTCTGTATAGTCCGATTGAACATTAAGTTACTCCAAGAGGAATAATGAGCATATTTTTCCCTAGGGATAATATATTTTATTACTGTCCCGATTAAATATTAAATATTTCCTGTGGATCCAAAGAACCCTGGTTCGATCCCCACTGCCAACAAACATTTTCACCAATTTAAAATTACCCCTATGGCCCCCCACCACTAACATCTTCGGGGGCCATGATTTAACGGCTGGTAACCGCACTTCACGCACAAAATATATCACTTACCGAGATCTGCTTCGGCAGAGTGCCACACTCAGTAATGGGTAGAAGGCGTGATTTATTTTATTTTATTTTTAAATATTTCCGATTGTCAAAAAATATAATTATACATAGCAGGTGCACAAAGTGCTTTTACCGCCCTCGTAAAGTCGTAGACCTCGACAAACCTCAGACTACCATTTCTTCACTCGCACGATAAACTGTCACTTAGCATAATAATGATAGGATTGGTTAAAACGCAGACACGTGACATACATTGAAGCATTTCACTGATTTTGAGAAACGTCAAAAAATAATCATCAAAATTTGTTATGTACTCGTATCAAGTTTTGAGATTTTTAGGAAAATATAATGAATATTAGTTTTATTCGTAAGTTAATAATAGTCTGTAGCCCAATTCTTAAAAGAGTTTTAGCTAATCTTGAATAGTTGATTAGTCATATTAAGTTAAACCATTTTCTCTAGAACGTTTAAATAAATTCTAATATAATTTTGTTATTATTTGTTTTTCGATGATTTCATTCAACTTTTTAAAATTGGACTAAAAAAAGATTAGCTAATCTAAAATTCGGGAATAGTTAAAACTTTTTTGTGACTCGGGCTGTAAATTATTAATTTATACCTATAGGTTTCAATGTTAATGTTTCTTTAATTAAATCGCTAGCGAGAAATTTTTAGAAAAATAATAGTTCCTAATTTGAGATCCTACACTCATGTTAAAAGTTTGTCTATTTAAACAAGGAACAGGACGTACAATCGTACAGGGAGCATGTTTAATATAAGTAAAATACGAACTGCGAACGAAGACGTATATCCTGCTGGACCTCCTGGGTGTGTCGAAGTTCACCTTTGTTCCGTGGCAATAGTAGAAGCCGACGTTCATTCCAGAGACGTTATAAATAGTTATTAGAGTCTCATAATTATATTCCACTTCTTTGTCATTATAGATATTGATGATGGTTTTCTGAGACGTGTTGAAATACTGTAAATAATAGTGCAGACAATTATTAATTACATTTTTATATTATAAAATAATTGAACTTATAAATAACAATATTAACTACTAACTAACCGTATTAAAACTGTGTTGTATGAAGCAGCTTAGATTTAAAGAGACGTAATTATTTGTACAACCCCCCCCCCCCCACCGTGACCGTGCGGGGTATTTCAGTTACCGCAAGTGTAAACATTTTGTTATGTTTTCTTAAATAATGTCTTTACAGCTTAGTGTTTCTAGATAATCCTTCAATAAACATTAAGGTATGTAAAATCAGCATATTTGTTAAATTTTGCTTTTTAGAAATATATATTTTTCTAATTATTCTTGCTGGGGTTATCAAGTTATCTTGCTACACGGAATTGTATTTTTTCAACAAGGTTAACCTTGCACTATATGCTATGCGTTATCGATTTAGTCATCGAAATTATGCAAGCATATTTAGTTTTTCTGACCAATTAACACTTGTATCTTACATCCCCAAAAAGAAAAAGGCTGTTCTTTTAGTTTCAACTCAGTTTTACGCTGTGGAGACAACTGGCGATGCGCAGCACAAACCAGGTATAAATAAATATTCATTATAGCAAAACAAAAGGAGCTGTTGATACCGGGGATCATATGACCAGAGAGTGTTCGTGCAACAAGAAGATGGCCATTCAGAATTTTTATGGAAATAAATTATATGGCTGCTTTAAACGTATACATTATTTTCACTTAAAAATATTCAGATTTTTATAATGACAGAAACTATCGTAGATACTTCCTCCAAAAATTAGTACAAGAAATTGCACTGCCAAATATAGGCGCGATGGCCGAGCGTGTTAATGTACATCTCCTAACATGCTGACGTCATCCGACCATTGGGTCGTCAGTTCGAATACGCCTATCGACAATGCGTGATTTGTCAAATATAAAAATACAGTTACATGTATTATCACGCTCGGGCGCTATGAGCTAGTCACTCATACACCTAAAATAATGTAACATCGACTATGAAAACCAGCAGTACGGCAGTGTAAAAACTGCGGCTCGGTGTGCCTGGTCCCTATATGTTCCACTGAAGAATGATGGGAAACAGTATATAAATAAATATAAAGCAGCGAATATTAAATTATACAAATTAACATAAAACAGTAAAATATGCTACTGATTTATTTTTGGAGCAAAATGGCGGAAAACTTGAAGTGACTCCACCTATAAATGTTTCCCAAGTTCAAGATGTTCATTTTACCCTCGGAAACATGAGTGGAAGTCTAGAATTTCATGTGAGAAATGTTGCAATATCCACAGAAAAGAAATAAAAACATATTTTTCCCTGAAAATGACGAATATCAATTTTCTTAATTTTTTCGTATCCAAAATATACGAGTTTTTACAGTTCATGCGTACGCCGCGACATCTAACCGCATGAATTTGAAATAAAAATAATTTGACTTATACAACAAACATAACTTCAATAGAATTGGACAATAGTAATTATTTGTTCAAATTCAACCAAGTACGAACGTAATTCCAATTTTATTTATAAAATTGCTAATAAAAGTTATTTTTAGAACGAAAATTTAATTCTTGAAATTTGAGGTTATATGTCAAAAAAGGTACGTACTATTGGGCAATCTGTGGGAATGATGATTTAGCAACAGCACACTGTGGCTGCATTTTTCGTTTTCGACATCTCTGATATGGAAGCCAGAATAACATTTTCACTTTCTTATCTTTCTTCCATTTGAGGAATAAGTTGTAATGTTTTTCATACCTGAACTTCGGTGCAGATGACAATAAACTGTTATATGCGGAAGTTGCTTCTTCTTTTAATTCTGAAGAAGTATTAAAAAACTCTCTGTCGCTTCCTTCCATAATGAAAATTTAATAAAAAAATTAACTGTCAGAATTACACAATTATTTATTTATTAGTAATTTTGTTACTTGTTGCCATGGTTTCAGTTCTTAAAATAAGGTTGTGTTCTACATTAAAATTAAATCTTTTTATTTAATACGCGGTTTTCATGACTACGAAAAAATATTTTACGCCCTAGGAGAATCTAACGGCATATTACATCCCTCAGTTTTTACTGCCCCCGCTCCCTATGACGCAATATATTATTATAATAATTTTTAGAATATTATTATTTTTTGTATTATAAGGAAATAAAAGAAATATTAATAATACATGAAATATAAACATATTATTAATTATTGTTTCCAGCTTACTTTACGTACTTTCAATGCATTTTATGCTGACTTTTGATTGATTCTAGTTTTGTAGTGATCTAGTTTCATTCTTGTATTAATTCATTTGCCTATGATGCACATTTGGCAACAGAAGAAAATCAAGTTTGTTAACAAATACACCTACAGACAGCGGCGGTTCGTCATAAGGGGCTAACGGGGCCAAGTCCCAGCTATAATTTTTTTATTGTACTTGAAATAAAATTATAGAATAATCATTAATTATATACATGAACAGATATTTTTTTATATAAAATTTTGGTTGTAATAATTTATTGGTAAACTTTTATTATTCAATTCCGCTGCAATTTTATTCTCCGTTCTGTTCGGGCTAGAGGCTCGCTAATCAGAGCATGTGTGAATACGTCATAATTGTTTGCCGAGTTTGCCCCAAAACGAAACATGCATTTAATTTATTTTGCGCTGTGAATTTGCACTGTGTCCTGTCTGCTGTTCTCAATTGGGACTTGGAAAAAGTAAAAATATTTACAAATATGTATTTTGTACAAATAGGTAATGAATTTTATTTCTTATCAGACATGGATTCAACTTGAAATTAAAATGCAGTTCACAACATATGTTGCATTAAAAATTTATTAAGTTATTGTCCGGTTCTTATTAAGATACCCTCTTATATACTTTTTACTTTTTGTCTCAGTTATTATAAAAGTCCACCACTGCCTACTGATAACAGTTTTAACTTCTAGATCTTTCATTGAAAAGCTAATTTACTGAAGTAAAAGAACCAACAGAGCAATAAAAAAAAATGCTAAAAGCAAAAATACTCTGCTGTCAAACAAATACCTGTATTACTGTACAGGTCAGACATGTGTGGTTTATTTAAAACTGAAACATCGAACAATAACTTCATTTTGGAAACTGACTTAGGTATATGCCGAAACAGAGGTACGTGAAAGTTTGCTTCAATAGAAAACCATCACATGACATTTCTACAAGAGAACACTACTTACAAATATAACTGTATAAGAAATATTGAAAATGTACTTACAAAAACAAACTTTCATTAGATTTGGAAACAACAAAGCTACACAAAATTATAGTCATGGTTTTGTAAATACAAATTATTATGACTGTCACATACCAGTGTAATGGGAAGTAATGGAAAGTGAAAGTACTGTAAGAGCAAAATTACACAAGCGTGCTCTGATTTTAATCTTAAAAGATTTGTTTTTTATTGCCATTGCACCAACAAAACTTGGTTTAAATCAATTATAGCAAATAGAATGTTTGACAGCAAAATCAATAATTTCACAAGACTTGTAAGTTTGATTTGCTTTTATTCATTTAAGTTTGATTGGTTTAATAAATGGTTGTGTGTTGAGTTTCTTTTATAGCTTAAACTGCGGTCTCGTTGCTTTCCTAGTAAAAGAGCAGCACGAATGTTATGTCCTTGTATGTTGCTGTTTTTACTGTGATTATCTTTAGATCTATGTGTTCTGTTTAATTTAGGAAAAAAATACAGGCACTAATACTAATAGTCTGACAATTTTTTTCTTCAGTCTGAAGATCTTTATTGCATGCGTTGATATTTCCCATAGTAAGATTACGTAGTTAATATGACTGAATCAAAACAAATTAAAGTCCGCAATGTTAGAGGTACCACTTTCGAAAACAATATAACTTATATTTTAAAATTTGCTGCTAATTCTTTGTTAATTATTATCGACTAATACCAATTTGTTGATGTGTTGTAACGGAGATAATAGATAATTTATAACTATATCTCCAAGTTCACGATAGAGGTACACATTATAAAACCGGATATTTTGTTACGTATTAATTTATTGTTATTTATGCCGTATAACATTAATATCCACTGCAATTTCTTAAAAAGAGAAGTAAATTTTAAAAAATTATCATCGTTTAAGAGATTTTTTTATATAATCTGGCGGAGCTGGGTCAGATTATGAACAAAAAAATCTAAATAACATATTATATGTATTGTTATTCGTTTCTAAATAACATAAAGATAAAAATTAATTAGATAAAGTTAGGAAAACCTTTACTTAATGCAGAAAATTTTAACACAGTTTTCCAAATAAATTACAGTCAGGAATGGTGAACTGTTAAATGCTCAATTATGTGTTTCTTATATACATTCTGTATTTACAAAGTGAAAATATGAACATAAATAACAGTGATTTTTACTCTCTATTCTGTCTTTCAAAATATAAATTTGAAACGTGGACGCGGCTCCCAGAGTCAAAAATTTATTCGAACGTACTAATAATATTTCGCACACAAAATACAAACTCCATAATAGTTCGGCCGGTATAAATTTCAAACTTTATACTATAAAAAAATGTAAAAATATAGTAAAAAATGTTTTATTCTTACAACAAAACTATATCTACGTTATTATATGAATCTTTAGTTGTATATTACTGAAAAGATATTTTAAATAATACAAACGTTTATAAAACTACCATCAAATGAGTATTACGGCAACAGATTCATAAAAGTTCGGCCAGGAAAAATGTATATCTTAGAAGGGATTTATTTGCGTGTTTTAAATTAAATAGTTGTTAAAACAAAACACAAATGGAAAACAAAACACAAATGAAACAAATCAATACAAAACTGTCATTGCCGTTTGCCGATATTATTTTTTTTTTCAAATAAAATGGCTCGTTGTAAAGCTTTGAGCAGAGTTTTACGTTGGTCTATAATAAATGCTCATAAAAATGGTATTTCTGCAAGAAAAATATCTATTTCTCATTCTATTGCGAGATCTATGTTACAAAATAATAAAAACTTATATAAAAAAATTGGTGGAATATCCGATAGTTTAAAAAATGGCCGTTCTTCAGCCATTTCCCGTGCTGATATACGAGGTTTAAAAAGAATATTGAAAGTAAATCGTCCAGCGAAAGCTCGAGATATTAAAACTTTGAGGCGGGAAATGATAGGTAAACAACCACATGTCTCGACAACATGAAGAGAAATGAAAAAACTGGGTTATGAGTTTTATAAAGTATTTTTTTAAATGTTATTTCATTTAACGACTAATGTTACTATGCCCTATTTGTCATTAGGCGATAGAAAAGCTTTTACTAACAAATTTACAAAAGCGTAACCTGTTAAAATGGGTAAAAGAACATAAGAACTGGACTAATAGACAATGGCATACTATATTTGGAGTGATAAGTCCAAGTTAGATGCTTGCGTTCGCAAATAGAGCATAGTAACTTTAGTTGTTAAATGAAATAACATTGAAAAAAATACTTTATAAAACTTGAAATCCACTTCTTTTGGTTTCTCTTGATGTTGTCGAGACATGTGGTTGTTTACATATCATTTCCCGCCACAAAGTTTTAATATCTCGAGCTTTCGCTGGACGATTTACTTTCAAAATTTTTCTTAAACCTCATAGATCAGCACGGGAAATGGCTGAAGAACGGCCATTTTTTAAACTTTCGGATATTCCACCAATTTTTTTATACAAGTTTTTAATATTTTGTACCATAGATCTTGCAATAGAATGACAAAAAGATATTCTTCTTGCAGAAATACCATTTTTATGAGCATTTATTATAAGAAATTGTAATGGCGGACAGTGAAAAAATCAATAGTAGTGATTCTGACAAAAAGTGTCTTGTTTTTGGCGCTAAAGTTGTGAAATCAATCTCATGTGCTAAATGTAATGTCAATCAGTTCCATCCGGCTTGTCTGAAGAGACATTTATGCATTGATATTGTTTCATCTCAAGTTGAAGTAGATTTTAACTTTGACACTCCGACTACTCAGGACATCAACTCATTACACGTAGAAAATGTACTTTTGAAGAAATTACTTAAAGAAGTCGAAGATAAAAACATTCTTCTGACCGAAAATTTTATCCTTCTAAAAGAGAATAATATCCTCATAAAAGAAAATAACACATTTTTAAGAGAACAAGTAAGTCTTCTTAAAAACAAAATAAACTCGTCAAAAAATGTGGAAAAACCAACGCAGCAAAAACCAAGGTCAAAGGAGACACCTATTGCTGCCGGTACTGCCACGAGTGCGAACAAAATACATGAACAAACTCCAATTGTAGAAAGTAATCATAATATAGAAATTTCACAAACAATTAGTGAAGTGGTAACACTGAAACCAAATGATAAAATTAAAGTGTCAAATAAGGTAAACAAAATTAGTAAGCAAAAATTTCAGCCTGAAAATCAAAATTCTGAACTACAAAAGGGTGATAAAACCATAAACTCACCAGTTATTAATACAAACAAATTTAAAATTACAGGTACAAACAATAGTGCAAAAATCTCTGCTGCTCGGAAGAAAATCTCGCTATTCATTAATAAAGTCTCAAAAAATGTTTCTCTTTCAGATGTGAATACTTTCATTAATGATCTACTGAAACACGATACATTTACTTGTGAACAAGTTAATATTAAAGCCACCGAATATAACGCATATAAACTATGTATAAACATTGACGAGAAAATCAAATTAACAGATCCTTCCATCTGGCCTGAAGGAATTGCAGTCAGCAATTATATTTTTAGAAGGGCTCGAAAAGAAGGCTCATCAACATAACAATACAAATACGTTAAATAGTATAAACATAAATACGAGAAGTGCGCGTTATAAATTAAACGAAATCTCTATTTTACATCAAAATATACAGTGCTTAAAAAACAAAATCGAAGATCTCGAAGTGTTTCTAAGTTTATACTCCTTTGACATTGTGTGTTTATCTGAACATTGGCTTGTAGATGAAGAAAAACTCGCTTTTACTTTAGGAGGCTATAATCTAACCAACGGTTTTTATAGACAGTCTCACTCGCATGGGAGAGTGACAATAAAATTAATTTTGAAGCCATAGACATTTTTAAAGAATTTAATATTGAATTAGTTTTTGAAAGCTGTGCGATAAAATTTAAATACAACAGTACTCTAAACATTGTACTAGCAGTATACAGAACACCTTCTACCAATGTAAATGACTTTCTAAGACAGTTAAACTTACATATGTTTAGCTAAGTTATTATTTTGTTATTGTGATTTTAATTTGGTTGTCGTAGGCGACTTTAATATAGATATGTTAAATGACAGCATACACAAAAAACTCTTTATCGATGTACAGGCAATCGTAGCTCAGTGGATAAAAGCGAGGTAAAACTTGCGTTTCTTAATTAGCATGCAAGAGGTCGTGCGTTCAAATCTCACTGACTTCTACTTATATCCAAAAAAAATACGATTGTGTCTGAGTGGTTCGGATTCCACTATAAGCTGTAGGTCCCCTGTACTGTAATTGGGATTTACTTCCTGTTGTGCAGAGTAACAAATAAATAAATAAATGGCTTCGCACAACTTGCACCATATTATAAAAGAACCAACTCGGATTTGTAGTACTACCAAAACGTGCGTAGATAACATACTTACTAATCTTAATACAGAATATTACACCTCGAAAGGCATTCATAATGAACTTTCTGATCACTCAGCTCAAAATATAACTATAAAAATTTTTAAACACAATTCCGGAAGTTATAATAAAGTTGTTAAAAACAATTTAATAATCATAATTTAAACAATCTTATATTCAATTTAAATCAAGAGGACTGGACAAATGTATTTTCAGAAAATGACGTTAACTTATGTTTTAATAATTTTCTTGAAACATTTTTATATAACTATGACATAACACATCCAAAAATTAATGTTTCAGTAGACAATAAAAAACAAAAGTCCTGGGTAACTAAGGAAATACAAGACCAGTCACGCAAATTAAAGGAACTCTTTGAGCTGTGTAAGTCAGGAATGTTAAGTAAGGTGAATTATAATACTGCTACAAAAGACTATCGTAAAAAACTGAAACAAACGAAATTAACTTTTAATTCAAGAAAAGTTCAAAATTGTAATAAAAATACAACTCGAGTTTGGCGGTTAATCAACAAAAATTTAAATTCTTGTAGTCTCAGTAAGCCGAAAAATACTGAAGTATTGAAAGATAACAATAGTGCAGTTGCAAACAATTCTTCAGATATTGCTAAAATGTTTAATAATTATTTTGTTAACATCTCACAAGACCTTGTAAAAAATTTAGCTCACACTACAAATTGTAGCCAAGAACATAAGATTATTGATAAATGTACAAATTCAATTTTTTTTGAAACCTGTAACTGAAAACGAGTTGTTATCACTGATAATTTCACTAAATGATTCATTTTCTGCGGGAATTGACGACGTTTCGGGTAATTTACTAAGAAATTGTTGTGAACCAATTATAATACCTTTGATGTATTCTGTAAATTTGTCAATATCACAGGGAATTTTCCCCGATATTCTAAAAACTACTAAAGTTATTCCTTTGCATAAAAAAACTAGTCTCAAATTATCGACCAATCTCAATTATATCAGTTTTTCATAAAGTTTTAGAGAAAATAATATTATCCAGGATTCAGTCATTTCTGCAGAAAAATGAGATATTAATTAGTGAACAACACGGATTCAGAAAAGGCTATAGCACTACATCTGCGCTAGTTAATTTCTTGGACAATGTCTATAAAAATTTTGGTAAAGCAGAAGATATATTTGGAATTTTTTTAGATTTGTCTAAAGCTTTCGACTGTGTTAACCACTCAGTACTTATAAATTTAGCAGAGCAGTACGGGCTACGTGGGGTTTGTGCCAAGTGGCTTGAGTCATATCTTAACAATCGTAAGCAAATAATATTCTTTAACGATAAGAGGTCTGATCCTCTTTCATTATCCTTCGGCGTGCCTCAAGGTTCAATTCTGGGCCCCGTTTTATTTACTATATATATATATAAATCATGTTAAAAACATACTAAATAACATTAAATTTGTAGCCTATGCTGATGATATCTCGCTTCTAATACCACAAAATGAAACCAACAGTACAATCACGGAAATAACCAATACAATTATAAATATTACTAATTGGTTTGCATCGTTGAATTTGACAATAAATTTAGATAAGTCCTCAATAATTTGTTTCTCCAAAAATGTGCAGCATGAAAACCTAAATATATTTTGTAATAATCAGTTGTTAGCTGCAGCAAGTAGCACCAAAATTTTAGGTCTTCATGTTCATAAAAATGTAACCTGGAACACCCATATTGATAATATGTGTAATAATTTAGCTTCATTATGCTACTTAATTAAGCGCTTAAGACTACTCTCTGATGAACATACAGCAAAAACATTCTATTTTGCTAAATTCTATTCAATCCTGTGCTACGGAATAATATTTTGGGGCTGTTCCTCAATAGCATTGCGAGTTTTCAAACTTGAAAAAAGAGCAATAAGAAATATATTCCTTCTTAACCCAAGGTCCTCGTGCAGGGAAGTATTCAAAAAAGAAAATCTTTTAAATCTACCATGCTTATATATTTATAATGTTGTTCTTATGATTAAAGCTAATATGAATAATGTACAAACACATAGTGATGTACATCAATATAATACTAGAGGCAAACAAAACTTAGTTGTACCAAAAATCAAGTTAAACAAATCAAAAAATAATCCAAAATTTAACGGTTTGAGGATATATAATAATTTACCACAATATCTGAAAAATATTCAAAACACAAAACATTTTAAAGTTGAACTTAAATTATATCTGATTAAAAAAGCATATTATTGTATTGAAGAATTCTTTCATGACTGTAAAAATTGAAATTATAGGTTTCTAAGAATATGTATTATTTTGTATTTTGACAATTTCTATTACCATGTAGTTTGGTTCCTGGAAATAAACTTATTATTATTATTATTATTATTATAGACCACCGAAAATTTCTGCTCAAAGCTTTACAACGAGCCATTTTATTTGAAAAAAAAATAATATCGGCAAACGGCAATGACAGTTTTGTATTGATTTGTTTCATTTGTGTTTTGTTTTCCATTTGTGTTTTGTTTTAACAACTATTTAATTTAAAACACGCAAATAAATCACTTCTAAGACATACATTTTTTGATGGCCGAACTTTTATGAATCTGTTGTTGTAATACTTATTTGATGATAGTTTTGTAAACGTTTGTATTATTTAAAATATCTTCTCAATAATTGACAACTAAAGATTCATATAATAACGTAGATATAGTTTTGTTGTGAGAATAAAACATTTTTTACTATATTTTTACATTTTTTTATAGTATAAAGTTTGAAATTTATACCGGCCGAATTATTATGGAGTTGGGCTCGTACATATTCGTGTTAAATATTGATTAAAATTTCATCTAATTTATTGAAATAAAATGAGAACTAATTTCTATTTAATACAATTCAACTGACATCTTTTATAATTATAGAGAAGTGTCATTTTGTTGATAAATTTGTTTCTGAACAAGTCAGCCATTTTTATTCACGGTATTCACGTTGTGTGTGTATTAAATGGACAAAAATAGTGATATTGACACTGCATGAGATTGACAGTGATACAATTAATAATCTCCTACCTGTCTGACAAAACAAAACAAAATATATGAAAAATTAAATATCCTTTTCCGCGACTAGTTTGAGAAAAAATTGTGAAAATATATTATTAAGCTATTTGCAATAAAAATCAACGAAGGATTCAAAGCTAACCTAGATATTAAAGAAAATATTATTTTAAGATATTATAAATTAAGTGACTGGGATATATGAATAACTATGTAATTAAACAGAACTTCAGTCTATAAATTTTCTTTAATTTACGATACTAACAACATCAACGTTTCGTTGCCAAATACAACCTCATCAGCATCTGCAAAACATTATGAGTAAGTAAAACATAATAATTAGCCCTACATTCACTTACAGTCAGTACATATAAAAAAATTTAAACAATGAATGTATAATATTGAAAAACATAAAGAAACTGATAAAATCTCAATTATTTTTTCTTCTAGAATTCAAATAGCTGGTACACTGTAACACGTCTGGTAGAACAATGCCTGGAACCGGAAACAGTGCGTTAGATGAGCCTACTTCGCCGGATGTGGATGATTAGTGCGTGCGCAGTTGCAATAGATGTTGCTTAGTTTATCTATGTCAGTTCGGAAATTTACTGTATTTGGGTCTGTGGAGATGTATAGCATCTCAAGTAACAGTCTTTTAGATAAATTTTGTTCAGTATGCAGTACTTTCGTCTTGTCATAATTAAATTGTTACGTTCCATTTTTGCCTTATTACTTTTTTTCTTAAACTTATTTTTCTACTTCTTTGCTTCTCCCTAAAATCTATTTTTGTTGTAAATATTAGTTGACTAAATTTCTGTACTTCTTACCTTAATTTTATTATTTTGTTTGTTTGGTAATACTTAATATTGTACTAATAATTTAAAATCATTCTGTTTCTTTTCTAATTTCAATTTCAGGTTAAGCACGTTGCTTTGTTTTGACTCTTTAATTAGTAACCGCATGCCGTGAATTTAGCTTCTGTTTAGTTCCACTTTAGCTCACCTTGTTTATTACTATTTTTATGATTAAGATTTTAGTTACCTTTACATTTATTTATTTTGGGATCTTTCCGTTTTGTTATTTATTTTCTTAACGGCCAATATTCAATTGTAAATTATTTTCTTAATTTCATACTGTCGGTAAGGTAGGGTCCCTTGCTATCTTGTCATTGTTTTAGTGTAGATGTCGCCAGAAGGTGATATGTTTAGCGGCTGAGACTGAAATAATTTGAAGGTAATTGAAGAATGCACGAATTTACCTGTTGAGTTTTAAAGTAACGATTTTAAACAAATGATTCGAGTCGCGATTGAGAATTAAAAAAAAAAGTGATCTTCAAGTCGGAAGGTCGAGCTATTCATTATTTTATTGCTGCGTCGTTGAATTTAGTTCATTTGGATTGCTAAATAATACAGTTTAACTGGATTGGAGAGTAGTGTCGACCACTTTTGAATAATTGATTATTCAGCGGTTTATCCGGATCTGTTTTCGACAGGAATTTCATAACTTTTTCTACCTTAAAGCCGCCTAAGAACTCAGGTAATTCATGCATTTTTTTTTTATTGAAAAGTAAAACTAGTTTATTTGTGGTAATTCTTTTGTTTGGAATTATTTTGGATTCAGTTTTGTCTCGCCGCCAGACACGAACCTAATTGTGATTTCTATTTCAGGCTTTTTATTTTTAGTTTTATTGTACTGTCTTCCTCTTGTACTGTTTGTCGTTTACGTTTTGGGCTGGTTGCCTTTCGGTGACGTGTCGTGAGGTCCTAGTTATAGTCCTGGATAGAGGAGTTGGAATTATTGAGGAAAGGATTCGTGGCACCACGTGGAACGGAGGTGACGTCACGAGCACACCTGTGACGCCCGCCATTTTGGGATTGGATGTGTTGCCGCCAATATTCCAAGTGAAGTTATCCAGCTACTGGACCAGATTCACAGCTAAGCCCAAATATCTTTAGTATTGTTTTCGTCTGTTTTATGTATTTAGAGTCACATTTGAAATTTATTTGTATTAGAATTTACGGCATTGAATTGCATATATTTTATCATAGTTTACATATTTACATTTGATTAATACTCGTAGAATATTGTACAAATTCAGTTAAGGTTTTGTTTTTATTTATTCACTTAGTATCGACAGTGTTGTCGCAAGTTGTGTAGCTTGTGTATGAAGAAGTTGTTAGGTCTGCAAGTGAATTTACGTTCATTTGGTGTTGCGCCGCGTATCGCGTTTCGTTGGCCATCGGATCGTAATACGACGTTTCGCGCTACATTATCGTGTTTTCCGCCAGGTTTTTACCTTTTTACCTCTTTCGCAGTCCTAGTTGCTCCGGTAGAACACAGCGACCCAGCTTCTTTTGGGTTAGATTTATTTCTTATTTATTGCTGAGTGAATCTTAATTGGATTTCTGAATTTAGTTGTCTTTAATTTAATTTAATCTTTGTTATCATTTTCACATGTAGTTAAGCATAAATTTTTAATATAGCCGTAATTCTATTATTAAATATTTGATATTTCTTTACGTTACAAAAACTGACATCCCTACGTACCTTGCGAGCCACCCTGCTTCCTGAACGCCTAGTATTTTTTTTCTTAGTTCCAGTACCTTCGTGGTTGGGTATCGCTGGCAACAAAAACAACCACGTGGCGCCCTATATTTATTTTAGTTTGTTTTGATTTCGAAATTCATTTTTTTTGTGAATCGAACCCCCCCTATCTCCACTGATACAATTAGCTAGCCGCCTCCATCTTATGGAGCAGAATTGGACGTTATAAATTGGCACCCTGACGTGGGACTTTCTTGTATTGGCTCGCATTCTCGTATTATTTTGCGTTTCTCGAGTTGTTTTGCGTGTGTTTAGTTTTCTTCTATTACTAAATTGTATCGTATTTTCGGTAGTTAGTTAATTAGTCGATTATTTAGTTATTTGTTTAGGATAGTAGGCACATTTAATGTAGAATTAATTTTTTTGGTGAACTATATTGCTTTTGAAATTTATTGTTGTCGTATCTTACTATTTTGGGTTTATTAATTTAGTTTTTGATGTAATTTCAGACATCAATTAATTTTTTTGGGATAAATTATATTAATTGGGATTGACTATAGTTTCCTTTTTCGTGTAGTTTAATTAATCGTGATGGACACGAAAGTAGATATTAATCGTTTATCCAAAGATGAGCTTATTTATGAGTTAAAAGTTCGCGGAGTTGAAGATTTTGGTGCAGTGGACTCCTTGAGGCGAACTCTTCGCACCTTGTTGCGTCTTGAGAAAAATTCTTCTTTTGTGTTACCGAATTATCCTTTTACGTTTGAAGAGGATCATGACGCACTTCAGAATCAAATTAAAGAGATAGTTGAGTTAATAACAGCTTTTTCGGATACTAAAGCATCATCGGCGTATAAGAAAATTGAGACTAAAATTTCTCATTCATTAGGTCGGATAAATCGTTCTGAGACGACAGTTGATACGCAAATAAAACAACGTTCACGAATTTTGCTCAAATTAGTCACTTTAGAATCGGACTTGAAAACAAAAGCTAAGAAGGCCAAACATTCTTCCACCATAGTTAGTGAGCTTCTAACTCATTCTGTCGCCGAATTAAAGTTGTCTGATCAGGATTCTAGTTCATCTGAGTCAGAAATAGAAGCAGAAATACCTCGTTCAGCAGTAGGAACAAATCCGGTACCAGTTTCAAAATGGGCATTAAAGTTTACGGGTGATTTGAGATTGATGTCGTTGAATTCATTTTTAGATAGGGTTGAGGAATTGCGTTGCGCTCGTCACGTGAGTAAATTAGAACTCCTCTCGTCCGCGATTGATCTTTTTGAAGGGAATGCACGTATTTGGTATCGGGCAAATAAACATTTATTCAAAACATGGGATGAATTAGTTTTGAGTTTAAAGTTAGAATTTTTACCGGTCAATTATGAGGAGAAATTATTGGATGAAATCAAGCGCCGTACGCAAGGGCCAAATGAGTCAATAGGAATCTATGTTGCCGTCATGTCCACCCTGTTTTCGCGATTAGGAACTAAGGTTTCAGAAGATTTTAAAGTGCATATGCTTATGAGAAATATTTTACCGTTTTATCAGACCCAATTAGCGTTAATTGATGTTCGATCAGTAGCAGAGCTACTTAAGTTGTGTCGTCGCATGGATGAGCGTAGAGAATCGGTCGAACAGTTCGTTCCCCCGCCGCGTCAAAACCAGTCAATAGAGCCAGATTTAGCTTACGTCCAGTATACGCAACCGTCGACCTCATCTCGCAGTGCGAATTTTCCGCGTGAAACCTTAGGACGGAGAAATATCGATATGGTTCAGCACAATAATCGGCCATGTTGGAATTGTGGTCAAGTAGGCCATCTTGCCGCTAATTGTCGTGCGCCTCACAAACGACATTGCTATAAGTGTGGGAAGCCGAATGTGACAGTGAGAACTTGCGCAACTTGCAATTCGGGAAACGAGCGTCGGATGCCGTAGGAGACCGTCTACGTCATCACGAGGATTCTTTGTCGGTCATTAATAATGTTCGTTTAGATTTTATTTTAGCACACGCAGAAGGTGATGAACGACCTTATTTGGAGATTTTTATTTTTGAGAAATCATTTCTTGGACTTTTGGATTCTGGTGCATCGTGCACCATTGTAGGAAAACCGGGTTGGGAATTGTTGAAACATTTAAACTTGCGCTTCAATAAATCAATTGCACATTGTACGGTTGCGAATGGACAACGTTGTGAAAGTATCGGTACAATTTCGGTTCCAGTTAGAATACGCGATCAAGTGAAAATTATAGATATTTTAGTGGTCCCTGAATTACCACAGTTATTAATACTAGGAGCAAACTTTTGGCGAATTATGGGAATTGTTCCGGATTTACGTCGCGGAGAATGGACGTTTTCAGACGCACCATCGATAGCTACCGTGTCGGTCAACGCTATTAACTCTCGTACCAGTTTAAGCACCGAGCAACAAAACCAGTTGAAGAAATTGGTAGACAAAATTTTCGCGGATATGGGCGCAGATAAGATAGGATGTACGGATAAGGTGGAACTGAAAATACGGACTGATAGCGAACCCATTAAACAGCGCTATTATCCAATCTCACCTGCGGTTCAGAAACATGTTGATGAAGAACTAGATTTTATGCTCGCGAATGGTATTGTTGAAAAATCGGATAGTCCTTGGTCTTCTCCTATATTATTAGTACCAAAGAAAGACGGAACGTTTAGATTTTGTGTGGATTTTCGGAAAGTAAATAAGGTTACGCGACGAGACGCTTACCCAATACCGTATGTTTCGGATACTCTGGACAGGTTACGTGACGCGAAATACTTGACATCTTTAGATATTAAATCCGCATATTGGCAAATACCCGTTGCTGCTGATTCCAAACAGTATACTGCGTTTACGGTTCCGAATCGTGGACTTTTTCAATTTTGTCGCATGCCATTTGGGCTCCATAACGCTCCAGCGACATGGCAGCGATTTATAAATCAAGTAATCGGGACAGATTTAGAGCCACATGTGTTCGTATATCTTGACGATATTGTTATAGTGACACAAACGTTTGAGAAACATATTCAAATTTTGGAGGAAGTTTCATCGCGTCTCATTAATGCAGGATTAACGTTAGGTAGAGATAAATGTCAGTTTTGTCGAGACGAATTACGTTATTTAGGTTACGTCGTAAATGAGCGTGGACTTCATGTTGATCCGGAGAAAGTGCGTGCTATTTTGGATATCCCTGTACCTAAGTCGGTCTCGGATGTACGTAGGTTAGTTGGTATGGCGTCGTGGTACCGTAGGTTTGTGCCGCACTTTTCTACTGTACTCGCTCCACTCACAAACTTATTGCGGAAGAACTCTTCTTTTAATTGGAATTCAGATTGTGATAGCTCTTGGGCTAAGATAAAGAATTGTTTAGTTTCCGCACCGATTTTGACATGCCCTGATTATAGTCGAGAATTTATTCTCCAAACTGATGCGTCTAATTTTGGTCTTGGGGCTGTTTTAAGTCAGCAATACGATGATGGGGAAAAAGTTGTTTGTTATTTGTCTCGTTCCTTGACGCGCCAAGAAAGAAATTTCTCCACTACCGAGAAGGAACTTTTAGCTTTATTGTGGGCCGTGGAAAAACTCCGTCCGTACCTAGAAGGTACACAATTCACTGCCGTTACTGATCACTACTCCCTGTTGTGGTTACATAAACTTGAGAATCCATCGGGTAGGCTTGCGCGTTGGGCAGTTCGCCTTCAGCAATATGATTTTAAAGTAGTGCACCGTAAGGGCAAAGAACATGTTGTTCCGGACGCATTATCGAGATCAGTACCTGTTGTAGATTCAATTGAATTATCGGAATTTGAGGATAAGTGGTTAGGTAAATTATTTCGTTCAGTATCGGATAATCCCGGAAAATACCCCGATTTTCGCATTAGTAGTGGCAAATTATATAAGTTTGTAAAATCAGACTATTCGGATCTCGCTGGTGAGGACTCCCAATGGAAGTTAGTTATTCCTAAAAATAGGAGAAAAGAATTGATTGCGAAATGCCACGATCTTCCTGTTAGCGGTCATTTAGGAATGTACAAAACATTTAATCGGTTGGCGCAAAGTTACTATTGGCCAAAAATGCGGTCGGATATTACAGATTATGTACGGAAATGTGTAGTGTGTATTAGGTCCAAACCTGAACAAAAAGCTCCTACGGGACGAATGGGCGGACATTCTCAAATTAGTAGACCTTGGGAAGTCATCTGCACGGATATTGTCGGTCCTCTACCGCGATCGTCTAAAGGTTTCTCGTATATTCTTGTAGTTTCAGATTGTTTTAGTAAATTTTCACTTTGTTTTCCACTTCGGAAAGCATCGGCAGTGAGTATTGTACGTCATTTAGAGAATGATGTTTTCCTTTTGTTTGGTGTGCCGCGTAAGATTATCTCGGATAATGGGAAACAATTCAAGTCAAAGGAGTATGCCAAATTATTGTCCTCATATGGTGTTAAACCTGCGTATACGTCACTGTATCATCCTCAAGCGAACCCTACGGAACGAGTTATTCGCGTTATTAAAACTATGTTAATTTCCTTCGTGTCGGAAAACCATCGCTTATGGGACGAATATTTGCCAAAGGTGACTTGCGCACTTCGTACTGCTAAACATGAAGTGACAGGATTAACCCCCTATTTTATAAATTTCGGTCGTGAAGCTAGGTTGCTAGGGAATGAAGCTGATGAGGAAATTTCAGATTCCGAGGAAATTCAATGCGTTAGGGATAAGGACAAAATCATAGAGAGATCTTGTAATTTTAGAAAGCTATATAAAGACGTTAGGATAAGGCTACAAAAAGCGTACGTTAAATCAAAAACGAGGTATGATTTACGACATCGAGAAATCGCATTTTATCCTAACCAGATGGTGTGGAGGAAAAATTTTGTATTGTCGGATGCAGCGAAATATTATACGGCCAAATTGGCAGAAAAATATGTAGGGCCTTTTCTAATTGATAAAAGACTTTCCACCGATACTTATCAATTGAAAAATTTAGATGGGAGTAATCTTCAGGGAACTTGGAGTAGTGAACATTTGAAAGCGCACCCGGATAATGACTTGGATTAACGATTTTTGGTTTTGCTAGTAATTGGTTTTATCTTCTTTCCCTTCAGTATTTTTTTGTTTACGTGCCTCTTTTTTTGCATAGTGTTAGTTAGCGGTTTTGGTTTACTTCTTCTGTACTTCGTTCAAATTGAAAATTTTCAAGTAAATTTTCTCAAGTGGTGAGGGGAGAGTTGTTACGTTCCATTTTTGCCTTATTACTTTTTTTCTTAAACTTATTTTTCTACTTCTTTGCTTCTCCCTAAAATCTATTTTTGTTGTAAATATTAGTTGACTAAATTTCTGTACTTCTTACCTTAATTTTATTATTTTGTTTGTTTGGTAATACTTAATATTGTACTAATAATTTAAAATCATTCTGTTTCTTTTCTAATTTCAATTTCAGGTTAAGCACGTTGCTTTGTTTTGACTCTTTAATTAGTAACCGCATGCCGTGAATTTAGCTTCTGTTTAGTTCCACTTTAGCTCACCTTGTTTATTACTATTTTTATGATTAAGATTTTAGTTACCTTTACATTTATTTATTTTGGGATCTTTCCGTTTTGTTATTTATTTTCTTAACGGCCAATATTCAATTGTAAATTATTTTCTTAATTTCATACTGTCGGTAAGGTAGGGTCCCTTGCTATCTTGTCATTGTTTTAGTGTAGATGTCGCCAGAAGGTGATATGTTTAGCGGCTGAGACTGAAATAATTTGAATGTAATTGAAGAATGCACGAATTTACCTGTTGAGTTTTAAAGTAACGATTTTAAACAAATGATTCGAGTCGCGATTGAGAATTAAAAAAAAAAGTGATCTTCAAGTCGGAAGGTCGAGCTATTCATTATTTTATTGCTGCGTCGTTGAATTTAGTTCATTTGGATTGCTAAATAATACAGTTTAACTGGATTGGAGAGTAGTGTCGACCACTTTTGAATAATTGATTATTCAGCGGTTTATCCGGATCTGTTTTCGACAGGAATTTCATAACTTTTTCTACCTTAAAGCCGCCTAAGAACTCAGGTAATTCATGCATTTTTTTTTTATTGAAAAGTAAAACTAGTTTATTTGTGGTAATTCTTTTGTTTGGAATTATTTTGGATTCAGTTTTGTCTCGCCGCCAGACACGAACCTAATTGTGATTTCTATTTCAGGCTTTTTATTTTTAGTTTTATTGTACTGTCTTCCTCTTGTACTGTTTGTCGTTTACGTTTTGGGCTGGTTGCCTTTCGGTGACGTGTCGTGAGGTCCTAGTTATAGTCCTGGATAGAGGAGTTGGAATTATTGAGGAAAGGATTCGTGGCACCACGTGGAACGGAGGTGACGTCACGAGCACACCTGTGACGCCCGCCATTTTGGGATTGGATGTGTTGCCGCCAATATTCCAAGTGAAGTTATCCAGCTACTGGACCAGATTCACAGCTAAGCCCAAATATCTTTATTATTGTTTTCGTCTGTTTTATGTATTTAGAGTCACATTTGAAATTTATTTGTATTAGAATTTACGGCATTGAATTGCATATATTTTATCATAGTTTACATATTTACATTTGATTAATACTCGTAGAATATTGTACAAATTCAGTTAAGGTTTTGTTTTTATTTATTCACTTAGTATCGACAGTGTTGTCGCAAGTTGTGTAGCTTGTGTATGAAGAAGTTGTTAGGTCTGCAAGTGAATTTACGTTCATTTGGTGTTGCGCCGCGTATCGCGTTTCGTTGGCCATCGGATCGTAATACGACGTTTCGCGCTACATTATCGTGTTTTCCGCCAGGTTTTTACCTTTTTACCTCTTTCGCAGTCCTAGTTGCTCCGGTAGAACACAGCGACCCAGCTTCTTTTGGGTTAGATTTATTTCTTATTTATTGCTGAGTGAATCTTAATTGGATTTCTGAATTTAGTTGTCTTTAATTTAATTTAATCTTTGTTATCATTTTCACATGTAGTTAAGCATAAATTTTTAATATAGCCGTAATTCTATTATTAAATATTTGATATTTCTTTACGTTACAAAAACTGACATCCCTACGTACCTTGCGAGCCACCCTGCTTCCTGAACGCCTAGTATTTTTTTTCTTAGTTCCAGTACCTTCGTGGTTGGGTATCGCTGGCAACAAAAACAACCACGTGGCGCCCTATATTTATTTTAGTTTGTTTTGATTTCGAAATTCATTTTTTTTGTGAATCGAACCCCCCCTATCTCCACTGATACAATTAGCTAGCCGCCTCCATCTTATGGAGCAGAATTGGACGTTATAAAATGAATGTTGTTTGTCCCACGCATATGTAACCAGAGCACACTTATCGACATTCGTGCCTGTGAGGACTTTTTTGTGTTCCATAATCCTAGTTTTAAGGTATCTCTTTGTCTGACCGATACATGTAGCATTACATTCTGAACAAGGCAACAGGACAATAACAAAAAGTACGCGTCCGTACCCAATAAGAAGAAGATTGGCGCGATATTTGAAATCCTATCTCGAAGAAAAACAGGTTTTTCGATTATTTTAAAAAACAAGAAGACTGTTAACAACTTATTCAGTACCATAAAGGATAAAACAGATTTAAATGTACGCTCAAATGTCGTTTATTGCATTCCTTGTTCAGAATGTAATGCTACATATATCGGTCAGAAAAAGCGATACCTTAAAACTAGGATTATGAAACACAAAAGCAACTGTAGCTAAGCCAATATCATCCTCAGGAATTAATATTGGCAAGTGTTCAAATTGTACAATTACTTTTAATATCACAAATACTTTCTTTTATATATTTTAATGTAGCTAATTTTGTTTTTTTTTTAATCAATTATGTTCTAAAACGTGTTCCAGAATTGTGAAAAAATGTTTTTCCAAAACCGTGTAAAAACGCGTATGCTGAAAAAAAATTGCTTTTCTATGGTAATTGTAACACAATGAAAACATATGCCGTGACAAACATTACCTAATTTACGAATAAAAATTCAAGATATCTTTTCCAACATTCTTGTAAAAACTTAATCTAATTAAAATGTTCGAAACAAATCAATCAAATACATAAACTTAAAATATTCGAATGAGCCATAACAAATGGGAAAACATGATTTTATTTTAGTTTGTTTTATTTTCTATGCTACTGCGCACAACAGACAATTTAGTGATTTTCAAACTGATAGGATGCAGTTTATTTATTTTTTTAAATTCACGTTTGCTGAAGAGAGTGATATATTTTTTGTAAAGAGTACATGTGGTAAGATTACACTGCATTAAAAGTTTTTATTTGTTAATGCACAGTAGTTTTAAAAGCATGGTATTGCAACCAAGTGAAGTGTAAAGTATTGAACCTATTTTCATTTAACAAATCAAAGCAGTAACGTTTGAGGTTCACCGGATATACAGATATTCAATTCAGTTCAGAAGCAAAATATTTATATATACAAATTTTGAAAGTATGTTCTATTTCTATACACATGTTATTAACAGTTGACTTTTTGTGATATTCACTGATTTAATTCGTAAAACATTAAATTAAAAACAAGAAATAATTTTTTAGTGACATTTCCATTTAAAGTATTTGAAAATTAGTGAATATATTTATATCATTAATAGAAGAACAATATCGTACCATTTTGCTAAAATGTTAAAAAAAAATAATAAATTTAATAACAAAAACATTAAAGGGTATATTGAATACATTTGTAACAATAAATAGTGATATTGTCGAAAATTTAAATTTTGATGATTTAGTAGTTCTATTTTACTTTTGTAATTAATTTATGTTATTTTAAGCACATATCATTTTAGTGGTTATAGGTTTAGGGGTGGTTATAGGTTTCTCTTAGTGTCACGCTGGATTCCGCACTTCAACTGTTAATAGCATGTGTATATGAATAGAACAAACTTTAGGAATCTGGAACAAACTAGAACAAATCTAGCACTAACTGTACAAGAAATTTTGGAAAGATTTGAGATTCAGATGGTGTCACAGACAATTGTTATTCCAGTGCTAATTATGTAACAACAGGCGTGCCTCAACGTTCAGTCTTAAATCCCTTATTATTTCTTTTGTATGTAAATGATATTTGCTCGAATATTACTTTCGTAAAATGTGTAATTTATGCAAATGATACATATTTTATAATAACAAATGAAACAGATCTCGGTAAGTAATATATTTTGCGCGTGAAGTGCGGTTACCAGTCGTCAAATCGCGGCCCCCAAAGATGTTAGTGCTGGAGGACGCACAGGGGTAGTTTTTGAAATTATGAAAATTGTATGTTACCCGTGGGAATCGAACCAGGGTTCTTAGGATAGACAGGTCGACTTCATACCACTGAGCTAGCTACCCCATAATATTGGTGTAACAATAATAGCTTAACACTAAATTTTCCTGAAACTAACATCGTCTACTATAAAGTTTCAAATTATGACAATGTCAATATTCAATTTAAGGAGATCAAAATTGTGAGTTGTATCAATATGTCAGGTGTTCATATAGATTAGAATGCACGACCTCATGCTTGTTAATTAAGCAACGCAAGTTTTACCTCGCTTTTATTCACTGAACTACAATTGCTCGCTATGACAGAAACAAATGAAAATATATAAATTTTATTAGTCATTTGTTTTTGTCATAGCACGCTGATTCCTATGCGATATAAATTAAATTAATTTAAATTTTTTCCAATAATTTTGTAATGTGAGGGTACTGAATTCAGAAAAAAAACTAAATAGAACAAGTAAATAAAAATATTACGTTCCTATTTAAAATAAGAAAGGTGCACCTCGTATTTTAGAAAACACTTGTCAAATTTTTGTTGTTGTTAATAGTTTTGTAATATACTTAAAAAATTATACTCCTTTACTAATTTAACCAACATTGTAGCTCTTATAGTTCTCGAAATAGCAATGGTGGCTCAAGTAATTGAACAGCCTGTATATATATGCATATTGACGTTAATATAATACAAATTCAAAGCTAATTTTTCTGTATCTTTCGCCGCTATATGGCTATTTTATTATCAGCTGCTTTTATTCCTGTGAGAGATCGTTCATTTACAAAAATTCAGGAATTTATAATAGTTTTAAAAAATCGAAATTTTGAAAAATTCTAGATATCTCTCATTATTGAAAAAATTGCCAAAATTTAAGAAATCTAAACTTGTGAAAAGCTAGTAATTAGTCAAAATTAATTAAATTGTATCTAATAATAATAATAAATAATAGTAAGTTTATTTGTTATTAAGCAGAGCTTATACAAAGAGATAGGTACAGAGTGCGTGTGTATTGCCTAGTTATTACAAATAAAGTTACGAATTTTCAACGAATTATGAACATAATTATAAATATCATATGCTTTCTCAATATTAATATTTGATAATAGGGTGGCAAGGAATCCTTCAGGTGGACATCTGGCAATATGCTTCGTGATGTGTTGTTGACGAAGGGCGTTGAATAGTGGACAGCGGAAGATGAAATGGCTCAGGTCGTCTTCTTCAAACGTGTTGCACAATGAGCAGATCTCGTTTTGCTGGAATTTGTGGCAGCAGTTATTGTAGTTGATTCTGGGGGTTTTAGTGGACGCAGTTCTGAGTTGGATGATGAGTCTATGGACATGGAGAGGGAGGTTTATGGAGAGGTAGTTTTGACTATAGTCCAAGGATTTATAGAAAATGTTGTAACAGGAGCTGGTTATTCTCAGGCCATCGATTTCATGAAGGGCTTCTCTATAGGCTATGACCATTTTGCTTAACTCTAGGTTTAAAGTTATAGCGCTTTGCTCATCCCAGACCCAACGAAAATTTGCTTTATCGATCATGTTTTGGAGAGTTCTAGCCCAGTTGTACTTAACTTGAAGGTTCTTATTGATCTTATCATTGGCATTGAGCACCAGATGTTGTTTATAACATATTTTTATGTATCGGTTATCACTAGCCATTAGTAGCTTGTGCCACCAATTTAGCATTTTTTCAAAAATTATGACTTCCAAATTTTGAAGACCAAGTTCTCTTCTTAGGATATAATGTGGAGTCGTATTATGTAGATAGTATATAGCTTTAAAAAAGTTAGCTTGAGCTTTTTCCATGTTTGTTGCTGCGTTACTGCCCCATATTTCAGATGCATATAGGGCTGTTGGTAATACAACAGACTGATAAAGTTTTTGGTTTGTATTCGCAGAGTTTATTTTAGCTTTAATTAGTATGCTTCTTATGGCGCCTGTTGCTTTATTAGCTTTGCTGATGAGTTCTTCGACTGCATGTTTATATAGCCCGGATACTGAGAACTTTATTCCTAGATAGGTGTATGTCGTTACTAGTTTTATTTCTTGTCCTAGACATGTATACCTGATGTTTTGTTTAGGCGGCCTGCCGTTGTGGAAGTGCAGTATTTGTGTTTTGCAGGCATTAATAGCTAAATCTACTGAGTCACAGTATTGCTCTAGCGCTCGCAGTTTTCGCCGAACATCGACCTGGGATTTTGCTAATATCACAATATCATCCGCATATTGTAGAGTCATAATGTCCGATTTGTTATTAATAAATATTCCTTCAAGATTCTGTGATCTAAAGTATTCTTCGAGGTCCGAGATATACAGCGCAAACAGCAATGGGCTCATGCTTTCACCTTGTAAAACTCCCTTACTGACTGGAATGCGTGTGGTGGTTTCATTTCCAATATCTAATTGTATGGTTGCTTCTTCGTAGATATTTCTTAAGATTCTAACCGTTTTGCCGCTGACTCCTATGTTAAAATTTTTGTTGTATAGCTTATTGTGAGGGACAGAGTCGGAGGCTTTTTTAAAATCTACGAAGATCGCATACGTGCCTTCCTTCTTCGATATCATTCGTGTTCGAACGATGGTATCTAGTATAAATATGTTGTCTATACATGATCTTCGTTTTCGGAAACCTGCCTGAGCTTCCGGTAAAATATCAAAACTTTCCACCCAGGTTTGGAGTCGATAATTTATTATGTGTGTTAGAAGATTTGTAATTGTATTTATTAGTGCTATACCTCTGTAGTTGTTAGGATCTGTGCGTTCGCCTTTTTTGTGAAGTAATATTAATTTAATTCTCTTTAGTTCAGTCGGGATGGTTTCATTCACTAAGAAGTTGTTTAACATAATTTGAAGATAGTGGAGCCATACTTGAGGAAGATGCTTTAACTGTTCATTTATGATGTTATCTACACCAGGGGATTTATTAGGTTTTAATTTCATTATTGCATATTTTAGTTCGGATGTTGTTATTTCGACATCCAGGTAAGGATGAAGTACATCGGAGAAGTGAGTGTCATTGGAGGTTTTGGGCCCAAGCAAAGTTAGATAATATTCTTCCCATTTTTCTTTGGAAATGGGGTTGTTATTAGACATTGCTTTTAAGTTTAGATGTTTGATTGTTGACCAGAACTGCTTCAGATCACCAATATTTTCTAGCTTAAGTTTAATGTTTTTGTTGTGTTCTCTTTTTTTGGATGACAACAAATCCTTGTACCTTTTCTTCATCTGTAAGTATTCTTCTTTTTTTATGGGGTCTGTACTATTTGTTTTAAAAGCCTTCAGGCAAATCTTCGTCTCTTTTTTAAGGCTTTGGCAGTTTTTATCATACCACGGTTTGTTTTTTGGTGCAGAATTTGGGATAAATACCTCATGATATAAACCTATGTTGAGCGAGCAGTTTCTGATTTCCTTTAGAAAGTATTCGTAGAGGCTCGATCCATTGCCTGTTATTTGTAAGCTCATACTCCTCTTTTTCATTTCATTGTGATACAGGATTTCTTTGTTTTCATCCCATTTTACTTTTGATATCTTTTTAGTCATGGGGGGCTTGTTACGTTTAGGTGTAGTGTTATTGCTCAGCAAGTTTTTGATCGAAACTGAGCAAATCAAATGGTCTGATAGCACAACCTCTGTTAGAACAGTGAAATTATCTATGTGTTGCAGTGCATTCGTGTTGACCCACACTAAATCTATTATGCTTTTACCAATCGTGCTGAGATAGGTAAAGTTAGCGGGTGAGTCATTCAGTGATCTTCCATTAAGGACAAAGAGATTTTCGAGTTCCATAATTTCGATCAAGTTTCTTCCGTTTTTGTTTACGGTATGATCTTTTGTTGTTCGAGTACTAGACAAACTTAAATCTGTGAATAATAGGTTTTCTTCTTGATTTAAATTCCCTATTCTACCATTATAGTCGCCTCCAATTATAATTGCATAATTTTTGTAAGTTTCTGTTATGTTTTCCAAACTAGTGTGGAATAATTCTAGAATTGTCTCATAATCATATTTGGGAGAGAAGTATACCGTACCCAGGATGAGGTTGTGTTGCTGGTTTGCTATTTTTAAAATTAACCAGTGCGCCTCTTTTTCTATTATGGTGATACCTTTTATGCTATTACGACAGTAAACAATTATACCACCTCCTGCGCGTCCAGTTAGATTTTTTTTTATTGCTGCAACTTGATATGTGTTATAATTTACTAGAAAGTGTGGGTTTGTTCTGATCACATAGTTGGCCCACGTTTCTGTAAGACAAATTAAATCGTATTCCATGAGCATTATTTTTTCGTGTTTGTTTAATTTGTGAATGTTCTTAAGTCCTTGAATGTTCCAAAATATTATTTTATTTATTTTCTTAGTGAGTGCTTGATTTTTTATTGTTTTTTTTGGGTTATTGAGTTTTTTGAATGAGAGCGCGTTTTAATGGGGAAGTGTTTGTCTAGTGGCCCTTTTATGGGATCCCGTCTAGTTTTCATGCTAGTCTCTTCTTGACCCAAATTAATAGCATTGGATGTTGTTGGAGTATTCGCATCACTAGATACGTTTTGTTTGTTCTTCTTATTTTGAGATTTTATAGGTGCATCGGGCGCAGTTATTTGATTTTCTTGTTCGGAGTTATTCTCTTCTACAGCCGCTTCTGTACTATGAATGTTTTGCAATGAGATAGAACTTCTTCTCAAGTTGACTAGATCATTTTCTATTACTTCTTCAGATTCTCTTTCTTCTTGTAGTTCTTGGATTGAGAACGAATTTCCATTAATGATTACTTTATTGTATTTTAAGTGAGCTTTATGTCCCTCATTTTTTGCTTTGAAAAGATAAGGTTTCAAAGCTTTTCGTTCTTCTAATACTTGTTTTGTAAAATCCTCTTCTATGTAAATTTTATTGTTTCTTAGTGTTGTAGCAAGCTTGAGAATCTCTATTTTTACTCTTTTAGAGGTTAGCTCTATTAATATTGGCCTCGGCTTGATCGATATGTTCGCATTATATTTACCTAGTCTTCTTATACTTTCTATGTTGCTTACTGTTATGTTGACTGATGATAAGGTATTAGCGATCAATTGAAGAAATAATTCCTCGAGATTTTCCCTGTTTACCTTCTTTATTCCAAACATTATTAAGTTCTTTTCACGTGTTTTTCGTTCTAAGTTTTCAATTTGAATGTTCTTAATCTTAAGTTCTTTTTCTAAAAGTTCACACTTGGTTTTGTTTTCATAAGTAATTTTGCTAAAGTTATCAAGGGAATTTTGTAGTCTTAAAAACTTGTTGTTGAGTTCTTCAGTGTGTTCTTCAAAACTCTTTTTTAGCAGTTTCTGGATGTCTTCTATGCTTGCCATCGTTTTATGTCTACTATAGTTGGCGACACTGTTATTTGATTAAGCGCGCTCGAGCGACAATCTTTAGCAGTGATTAAATATATTCAAGGTTAAGCGAAACTGACTTGCTTACCTGATTAGTGAAACGTCATTTGCTGTTTTTGACTGTTAATTTTTATTTGTTCCCAGCTGCACTTCACTTGAACTTGAATATGACTGTTCCACTTTTATGTGTATCACAGGTTATTAATTATTTTACACTTTTAGATAAGATATATTTGATTTTTTATATGCAATGACAAAAGTTTGAGTTACCTAGCTTAGCACTCGCACCAACCCATTAAATTGTATCTATTTAAATACAAAATGGCTGCCAAATATAAGAATTTTAAAGAATTTATGAAAATTTAAAAAGATACCAAATTTTTTTAAATCAAGTAAACTGTTCGTGAAACCTCTAAAAAAATTAAATGGCTGCAAAATATGTGAAAATTAAGTAATTTGATAAAATTGTAAAATTGAAAACTTGCAAAAATTCAAGAAATCTATGAAAATTAATAAATTGCTTAAAATAAAAAAAAAATGTCAAAAAATCATATTTGTAAAAAATTCAGGAATTGGTTGCTATTTTAATTAAAAACGACTGTAAAACCCATGAAAATGAAATAATTTGTTAGAATTGGAATAATCGAAACTTTTATAAAGTCCAGAAATCTGTTAAAATATAAGATTCGAAATTTGTCAAAAATTTATGAAATCTCTAAAAATTTAGGAATTCTTAGCAATTTTGATTTAAAATTGCTGACAAACCTATGAAAATTAAATAATTATTTATAATTGGAAAAATTTAAACTTCTCAAAAATTCTAGCCATTTATCAATATTGTAACGTTTTTCGTCTTTCTGAAAGTGTGTAGAATGTTTAAGGCACAGAAATGACGCACAACTATTTATGTTAAACGAAAATAAAAGTATTTATTTAATGAATGAATATAAAAATAACAGAAACTTATTTAAAACTAATTAACACTACCATAAATCTTAAAGACTACTAATATGTAAGTATTCAAACACTAATATTATTTATATAACGGTCACTAAAACTACTATTTATATTACGTACACTAGAGCTGTTATTTATTTCACCACATTTATATTACGCGTTCGAAGTCTATTGTCAACTGCCTTCAGCCACTCGACCTCGGCTTATATACTCCCGTCCGTAGAACAGTTCTCGAATCTTCCAGAACGTCCCAGAATATCCCGTCAAACCACACGCTCAGACATGCGAGCGAGCGCTACGGAAACACTTGTGAGATCACGCTGCTACGCACTTGTTCTCGACAAGGTTTCTGGAATGCTCTCGACTGTCTATCTTTAAATTCGTTACAATATTAAAGAATTTGTTAAAATATAAAATCTATAAATTTGTCAATAACATTATTGGAATCTGCAAAAGTCTCGTGGCAATTTTTATTTAAAATGGCTGCAATGTTTACTAACAACAATTATTTTGCAATCACACTCTCATTGAATAAACAAAAATATGTATGATCGATAAATTTATATTTTGCAAGATTTTCACTGATGTCAGTACTTACTGAAAGTTATGATAAATTTGAATTGAGAAAACTACATTTTCCCAAGTGGCATCATAAAACTAATTTCGATTTGTGATTAAGGCTTTAAGCGTGAATAATTTGAGATGTTTTGAGCATTTGAAACGTGCGTCCAAGAAAGATTATTTGAAAAAGTGTAGAGGAGTGATGCAGGTTTGTTGTATGAGCTGAATGATTCAGAGAGTGATGAGTAAATGAGCTTGTATGGAGGGAACTACGAAGCAAGGGTGGTGTGTAGAGATGAGAATGTTTAACACGACTAATATGTTAATTAAAGAGGCCATTTATATATATTCTTTTAATATTTACAATCACTGAACAATATTTTAAAATTAAATTACTATTTTCATTATTTTTTGTATTTACAAATAACTATAAATTACAACCTATATACGTATAAAATAATTGACGTAATTAAAGAGAAACAGATAAGAAGAACTGGAATCAATTTTGACACTTCTAAATTTTCTCTCGGCAATTGTATTATTGAAAGTGCTTCAAAACCTATCGTGTTTGGTGTTAGATGATAAGTCTTTTGATGAGCTCGCGTGAAGAATTGGACTTTTTTGAATCGTTAATTGTTTTAGTACAAGATCTTCAAAACGTAGTAGGTATAAATTAAAAGGTCTTTAGAAGGGAAAACATGCAAAATTGAAAAAATTTAGATCGAAAATAATTCAATTTATACTGTATTAATTGACTCACAGATATGAACCCTATTTCAGTGTTCTCGAAGCCTAGCGAAGCCTGGCGAAACCAGGCCGACCGCTAGAATTCTTACTATATTTTGTACCTATAATAACTATAAAAATTAAACAGTATCTAGTTAGTCATTATTAAAATTTGTATTCATGTTTATAATTACTGCTAGATATTTGTTACCTATCTCGCTTTTACTTCTGATTTGTGTTGATTTGTTCTGTCTTTAATTTACTAGAAAATGTAACATTTGCTTCATTTCTCGGTTTAGTTTAGTCCAAACCCTGTCATACTTAAATCTAATTTATTGCCTACAAACCCTCACAGCCTTCGACATTGCCACACCAATATTTTAAAATTTTCAGTTAAACACATCTACCGTACAATGTGTAGAAAATTAAACAAAAATTTAGTCAAGATATCAAAATTTAAAAAACTTTATTAGGATCTCAATAACGAGTTTTATGATTTTGGTTAAATGAATAATATTAATGAGCATGATTATTAATTTTGTGTCTTTCACAAAAAATGCTTAGGTTAACGAAAATAAATTAAAGTATAAAATGAGCGTTTTTTGTCAAATTATTTTTACTTTTCAATTATGATAGACAGAGAGATTCATAGTATATCAATTTATTAAATTTTAATAAAAAATTATAGCTATAACACGGGACACATAAATATGACAACATCGAAAAAAAAGAGGAGACGACCATTGCACCGCTGCAGTAATCTTTTTCCTCGCACGAATTATGTACGGCTGTATCTCCTATTTCATCATACTTACTCTGATATTTTGAATTATAGTACCAATGAAAAAGAATTATTAGCAATCGTTCAAGCCATAAACAATTTTAGACCCTATCTGTACGGCAGAAAATTCTTAATAAAAACAGACCACCGACCCCTAGTCTGGTTATTCAATATGAAAAATCATAACCAAAATTTAATGCGATGGCAGATAGAACTTAATGAATATAACTTCGAAATTAATTACCTTCAAGGGAAAATGAAAGTTATAGTCGATAATTTATCAAGACAAAAACAAAAAACTTCAATTACATTTAAAGACGGAGACGTAACAGATACTAACATTTTTGCACATTGTATTTCCAAAGATTTATCTTTTGGTAGAGGCCTGGCAGAACAAATAAACGAAAAATGTAATAGTAGAATTTTTTGTAAAACTCAAAATATTCATAACAAAAATATAATTATTCAAAAAAGCGGCAATAAAACAATAATTCATTTAATAACTAAAGAGCAACACAATGAACTACCAAAATTTAAAAAAATTGACAAACCCTTAAAAGAAATGCGAGATTACTTAATTCTGAACGAAAAAGATGAAATAAATTTTCCCCTTTTAGGCTGTGGATTAGATCGAATGGAGTGGGCAAAAATAAAAGAAAAATTAGCAAAAATATTCATAGATACAAACATACAACTAATAATTTATAAATTAAAAGTAAATAATCACGTCTCAGAATCAATAAGTGATCATAACACAATTCACTCTGACCAATCCAGTCCGGTAAATGGAATTCGCTATACTAATGACAGATTAAATATAGGAAATATTCAGATCATATTTAAACTACATGAACTTGAAGCAACAATTGAAGTAACAAAATTATTTAGAAATCAAAAACAAAGATTCATTTGCAATTTCAATAACCAAACTTATCAAGAGGACATATTTAAATTCTGAAAAGATTATGTAGCTCCAAAAATTAGATATTTCCTTATATTCGAAACAAAGAATTTAGATTTAGAAACTTCAAAAATTATTAAAGAAAAATTTAATATATACACTATTAAATTAATTGCCTGTAATTCATTAGTAAAAGACATTGAAAATGAAGAAGAACAGTTAGAAATAATAAGTGAATATCACAATGGTATTACTAATCATTGGGGAATAGTGGCTACATTCAATGCATTAAAGGAATTATATTTCTGGCCAAAGATGATTAAAGACATAACAGAATTTATAAATAGATGTGAGTTGTGCAAGCCAAATAAGTATAATTGAAAACCAATTCCAGCTATCGACAATTTAACCCCAACACCAGAAAAACCATTCCAGACTATAAATTTAGATGTGCTAACATTAGACCAAAAACAATTTTTAACAATTTAAGACCAATTTTAAAAAATGCTACAAATATTCTATCTACCCGAAAAAACTGCAAAGAATATTTTAAATCATTTAATAAATTATTTTCAGACTTATCATATACCTGATAAAATAATCACAAACGCAGGTTCCGATTTTAAAAATAATCAATTAAAAGAATTGTTCAAAATACATAAAATTAAGAGCCACATAATATGCATAAATAACCCCAAAAGTAATAGTATTGAAAGAGTGCACTTCACTATTATTGAACATCTAAGACTAATAAACCAAAACGAAATATTTAAGAAAAAGAACTTATTCCAAAAAATTGAAATAGCCGTTCTAGCATATAACAATACGAAACACAGTATAACTAAATTATCCCCAAACGAAATATTATATGGAGAAAACAATGACAAACCTTTTAAAATCATACCTTGGGCTAAAGAAGAAATAATTCAAAAATATATTTCAGAACAAAATGAATTTCAACAAATTATTAAAGATAGAATTTCAAAGGAAAAAATTAAAAAGAAATAAAGGAAACGATAATCACTTAGAGATCAAAAAGGAAGTTTTTATTAAAGAAGACACCCGTAGAATTGGTAAATTTAAGAAACCACTCTTTAAAAAGGTTACTGACGAAAATTATAACCCTCTGTTAGGAAAAATAAAATATCAAGACATGCAAGGTTTAAAAAATGTACGAATAGATAAAATAAAACAATAAAATAAACTATTGTTCCGGGTCCGTTAATGGACAACTGCAGAATATTACCGAGAATAATGGGTTACACTTAGTAGAACTACGAAAAAGTAAAATTAAAATAAATGAAAAATTAATATATTTTAATTATAATGTTATGAACTTATTATCCGAATTTAATAAATTAGAAATCGCAAAAACAACAATTATAGAAAACATCATACAATATAAAGAAGTATTTAAAACCCAAATAAATATCTTCAAATTTAACTTTGACGATCTAGAAGATCAAATACGAAATATATTTCCTAATAAACGCAATAAACGAGGATTAATTAACGCCTTAGGAGGCGTAATAAAAGCAATATCGGGCAATCTTGATGAAAGCGATAATGAAAGATATATGGAACTTTTTGAAAAAATTAAGAATAATGAAAGAATATTAAATGAGAATAATAATAAAAATTATTACTATTTAAAGAATGTAACTAGCCATTTCAATAGATAATTAGAAAAAATAGACTATAATGAAAATATACTAAAGAAAGAAATCTCTTTAATAAAATAAACTCATAATTAAAAATTCAGATTGGCAACAGATGATACACATTAATCAAAAATTTAAAAAACTAACATTATTAATCTCAAATTTAAATAATTTGGTGAAACAATTCGAAAATACGCTAACTTTCCGTTCATTACATAAACTCGATACTACAATAATATCAAAAATTAATCTACAACAAATAGAAGAAGACGTTTTCAAATATAATGAGTTGATAGAAACACACTGTCAGTTAAACGATCAAACATTACATATAATAATTACAATCCCAATATTCAGTAAAGAAACATATCCCTTATTTCAAATAACACATATACCCACAAAATTAAATAATAACCTAAAAATAATAAATGAAGCTCAAACCCTCTACTTTATTCAAAATAATGACTATTTCCTTATTGATAGCTGTATTAGTTGTAATATGTATTTATGTACTTCACAATATTTTACTTTAAGTAAATGTCTGACTGAATTAATTTCAAACCAAATGATTGATGAATGTAAATATCACATATTAAAAACACCAAATAGCTTTGAAAGGATCACTAATACTAATAGTTTAATTATTATTAGTCCAGAGAAACAAAAATTAAAAATTAATTGTAAGAATAAGAATATTCAAGAAAATATTATTGGAATATTTAAAATAGAATTAAGTGAAGATTGTAAAATTAATCAAAATATATTTAAAATAATTAATCAAGAATATAAAGAAATAGAGTTTAAAGATTTGATTATTAAAGATAATAAATTAAATTTAACTAGTGTAATATTAAATGATAGTCAGTGGCTTTTTCCAAATTTATTTAATATAATAAAAGTGAAAAACAACAATGTCAGATGTTTCTTCAACGGTTGGTCGTGCTCTACTGCCGTTCCATCGCTGCGTAACAGCCAGTCCCGGTAGAAGCAGGGCCGTCTCAGAAATTTTCTTAGGGGGTCCGTTACATCCTCCTCCTTTGGACGAGTACGTGCCACGCCGTATAAAACCGTGCCGTCTAAATGCCATAGCGTCGACAAACCGGGCGGTCTAAAACCCACAATGTCGACAACACCTCCCACCACAAAATCCATAGCGTATAAATCGTGTCCCATTTCAGTTTCCTTTGCGTTGCCGTTTAAAGTGTCAATTAGTACAGAAAAAATTAAATAGATGGCGCTGATTACTACTATCAACCAAATGAATCGTCAAAAAGATATAAGATTTTATTATAAAATATAAAAATAATGCTTATATATCCTTTTAATTGTCCTAGCAACGTAAAAAGTAAACATAATTTAAGAAATAAACAAATCTAATGAAAAAGTATTCTTTGTTGGTTTTACAATTATATTTCATGAAAGATATTGTTATTATATTTCAGAGATTTTAGGTATAATTGAAAGCGTTGCGGTTTGTTAGAGAAGTATAAACACAGAATAAATTATGATTTATTTGATAATTCTAACTTATTCATCATATAAATTAAGCGAAATATGATTTACATTTTATAAGTAAAAATACATATTCATTTAATAGTTTTACTTTAATATCTGTCTCTAAATTTGAAATTACTGAAATAAAATAAAGCTACAATTGAAGCACATAGTAATAAGTGGTAATCAGTAAATTTTAAAATGTTTGCATTAAAATATTCTGAAAGTTTTCTAGAAAAAGATTATATTGCATGTAATTTGTGTAGCAACAATTATTATTTGAGTTACTAACAAATAGATATTTCTGTGAAGGTACAAACATATAGGTTGATGTGCCGTTTGTGTTAGATGTTAAGGTGAATTGTTTTCTTAAAAAACAAAACGTAAAATAACTTACTATAATAAATAAACTGACATGTACAGCTTTCGAGTGAATTGAATTAGTTATTTGTTCAAAGACCTGTCATTCAAATTATTTTAAAATAGATTATGAATTTAAAATTGTCTAAAATAAAATTATGTATATGCCAAATTAATATTATATTATTTATTTCAAAAACTACACATAATAAATAAAATAATAAATATTTTGTCTTCTACATATTTTGTAATTTCTGAATCATAATGATTTTACAAAATCAGACTTAAAATTTTGATATCATGATCTCTTACACTTCAATTCCAATTTATTTAAATTACAAAAATTAAACATTCTTTTTAATACCTTTATCAAAAAGCTGAATGTTCAAAGATTGTGTAGTACTACTTGTTTCTTATTTTGGATAAGATTAAATATATGAAATATTTTTTTGAAATTTGAATTTGTTATTGCTCTTACGCGAAATTCTCATTCTCCACATGTAATGTGGGCTTTAACGTACACTCAGCGTTAAAATGATCGGGAAGAATGACAGCTGTCATAATCATGTGTCAAGATGTACTACATAGAGATATACATGAAAATATATAAGTATTTCATAATTTGTGGTTTGAAATATGTCTCGTTTTGTTTTTCGTGTTATATTATATTATAATATTCAAAGTCATGAGTACTTTTTCTTATAAAATATTTTATCACTTTTAGGAGAGCATACTAGTGGAACAGAATTATGTGTAATATTGAAATGTATTATTTATCTCTCAATAAACGATATTTTCAACATAAAAGTTTTTAATTGTACGGTTATAGAAAGTAATTCATTCTAACCCCAAAACTTCATCAAAATAAAATTCATAACAGGACGAAAGGAACGTGATTTTATTATTTGGCCACCTCAGGTTATAGAAGTACAGACAATAAAAATTAATGAGGAGTTTGTTCAATGTATGTTTCCAATATTAAAGAAATTATATGTAAAAGAACTTGCTCCAGAAATAGTTGATTCACGAAAAGAAAGAAGCATGTCGATCAGGAATATCCCACAGAAACGTGGAAAGTAAGAAATTTTAAAAAGAGTTCAAATAACCTAATTAATCCAATGGGACACAAAATAGAGCTTTTCTGGTGCATTGGAAAATATTTTTATGCATATAAAACATTAATTAAATAAAACCAAATAAAAACTTACTAACTAGGCAAATTTTACAGAATTAATAAATACTACCAATCACCATTAAATTACCTAATTGTTTATAACACGTTACATTAATTTTTCTGCACTACCTACTATTATAAAATTGTACATAGGTACATGTAATATGCTGAAATATCCAGAAACTAAGTTTATTTACAATAAAGAAATATTTCTTGCGATTTAAAATAATTTTCTTTAAAATCTTTACTTTTGTAAGGTTTTTAAACGCGCGCCAATATCCCTTCCACTATTCTATACAGATCCACATTTTTGTTAGGACCACAAGAAACCCTACTTACGCGATAACAAATTGTTGGTTAACGAAATGTTTCACTTTAATAGCAATTTTGGCAATTAGTCCAGGGTTAAATAGATTCGATAAATGTTTTATGAATTTTGATTTATCGAAAGAAGTTTTACATAAAATAGGAAATCATTTAACATATGAGGATGAGGCGGTGACTGATTCAAATGATACCATTAATTAAACTAAATTCCTATTATCTAAGGATATTTAACAAGGCTTTACTTGACATAGGTTATTTACTTACAAAAATTATATATTTCTATTGCGGTTTGATACTGTTGGCAATACTGACTAACTGACAGCTTTAATTCAATATTAGGTTAAGGTTCGTTTCAATGTAATTCTTCAGATTTGATTTTTATAAATCTTTATGATTGTGATGAAAAAATTACCTTTTCGTCTGTAACAAATAAGTTCTTTGTTGACGACCTAAATTGCATTAGCAGAGAAAAAATTCTTTAAACTCCGAAAATTTAATATAGTGTTTGTTCAATGATTATCTGATGGGTAAAGGACTGCGTTTTAGTGAATAATTTTAATTACAAACTTAATTTTTGTTACTATAATTTCAGATTTGTTTAAACACGGACTATATTATTGATTCCAGTAAGTGCAGATGTCCAAGGGATCAATTTTTATGCCATCACAGAATTTGGAATCTGGGCTACTTTTGCCATTAGTTCAGTTTGATCCACAACTGAAAATAAACGAGTATACTGTGGATGAATTTAAGCAGAAATGAGAAGCTATTGACCATAGTATAAGACTATTATGGCTAAGTACTATACCATAAGCAGAAGATGAAAAATTAGTACCTTTTATAGAAGAGATTTTAATATCTGAAAGCTTTTGACACCAAATAAAAGGGAATATTTTTGTAATTTGTTGCAAGGTATTCTTGAAACGATTAAACAAGTACTTATTGGTAAAAATTTAATTTTACTTATTTTGATATTCGGTATTACTGACAGTTTTTTATTTTTAGGATTTTATAACCTGAACCGAATGAAGCAAGTTTTCACTGATAAAGATATAATCTACTAGAAATGAACAGGAAAATAGTTGTTGAGATTTAAATATAATTTTACTCATTTAGTAACAACTAGAACATCTGAATTCATGCAAAATGGTTCACGTTTTCTCTGTGGAACAAATATTTTATTTTAAAATTTTGTAAAATCATTATGATTCAGAAATTACAAAATATGTAGAAGACAAAATATTTATTATTTTATTCAAATGTCTATTATGTGTAGTTTTTTAATTAAATAATATAATATTAATTTGGCATATACATAATTTTATTTTAGACAATTTTAAATTCATAATAAGTTATTTTACGTTTTGTTTTTTAAGAAGTATGAAAACAATTCACCTTAACATCTAACACAAACGGCACATCAACCTATATGTTTGTATCTTCACAGAAATATCTATTTGTTAGTAACTCAAACAATAATTGTTGCTACACAAATTAATATAATCTTTTTCTAGAAAACTTTCAAAATAGTTTAATGCAAACATTTTAAAATTTACTAATTACCACTTATTACTATGTGCTTCAATTGTAGCTTTATTTTATTTCAGTAATTTCGAATTTAGAGACAGATATTAAAGTAAAACTATTAAATGAATATGTATTTTTACTTATAAAATGTAAATCATATTTCGCTTAATTTATATAATGAATAAGTTAGAATTATCAAATAAATCATAATTTATTCTGTGTTTCTACTTCTCTAACAAACTGTAACGCTTTTAATTATACATAGTAACAAATAAATAAATAAATAAAATAAATAAATATATTCAAAAGATTAAAACATGTACATTTGTATGTCAAAATTATATTTACAGGCAATCGTAGCTCAGTGGATAAAAGCGAGGTAAAACTTGCGTTTCTTAATTAGCAAGCAAGAGGTCGTGCGTTCAAATCTCACTGACTTCTACTTATATCCAAAAAAATACGATTGTGTCTGAGTGGTTCGGATTCCACTATAAGCTGTAGGTCCCCTGTACTGTAATTGGGATTTACTTCCTGTTGTGCAGAGTAACAAATAAATAAATAAATAAATAAATTCGCTGAAATATAACAATATCTTTAATGAAATATAATTGTAAAACCAACAAACTTTTTCATTGTTTATTTCTTAAATTATATTTACTTTTTACGTTGCTAGGACAATTAAAAGGATATATAAGCATTATTTTTATATTTTATAATAAAATCATATCTTTTTGACGATTCATTTGGTTGATAGTAGTAATCAGCGCCATCTATTTAATTTTTTCTGTACTAATTGACACTTTAAACGGCAACGCAAAGGAAACTGAAATGGGACACGATTTATACGCTATGGATTTTGTGGTGGGAGGTGTTGTCGACATTGTGGGTTTTAGACCGCCCGGTTTGTCGACGCTACGGCTTTTAGACGGCCCGGTTTTATACGGCGCGGTATGCTTCGCTTTGGACGACACTGGCGGCTCGCGGGTTGTTCAACCTACTTCGGTTTCTTCGGACGTCCTCGTTTACGGAGGGGTCTCAGCGGGAGCGGATCTGCTACATCTAATGTGTTTTTATATGGGGTTAGGGCGGATGAATGATAGGTGCCAAGGGAATTATCTTGGTTATCTGGCGCGGCGTCACGTAGCTGGTGGGAGGCTCCCCCTGGAGTAAAACTGCTCCAATGGCGAATGCGCTGGCATCACATCGTAGTATGTATGGTTGCGTATGGTCTGCTTGGCGGAGGATAGGAGCACTGGTAAGTAGTATTTTCAGTTTCTCAAATGCCTCATCTTGGTTTGTGTCCCACAACCAGTCTGCATGTTTCTTTGTCAGCTCTGTTAGAGGTTTCATGATACGGGTATAAACTTGCGAAACCATGAGACTGTTTGTAAGAAGGTTAAGAGCTCTCGCACATTCTTTGGTTTAGAGATCTTCAAGATCGCAGAGACTTTCTCCGGATTTGGTTGTATCCCATTAGGGGTGATGATATGACCCAAGTACTTAACTTCAGAAGCCATAAAAACGCACTTTTGTCTGTGCACATGCAATTTGAAGATTCTAAGTTTTTCGAAAACTTTATGTAGATCAGTGAGATGGTCTTCGAATGTTGCTGACAGAATAATAATGTCATCTAAATAAGATAACAGTGTCACCTCTGGCAAGGTAGTTCTAAATCGATCAATTAATCTCTGGAATGTACTGGGTGCATTCCTTAAGCCAAATGGCATCCTCTTGAATCTATAATTACCGAAAGGAGTAACAAATCCTGTCTTATCACGATCATCAGATTTAACAGCAACCTGCCAATAACCGGAGCGTAAATCTAACGTAGTCATATATGGTGTTCTTTTGGCTTCATGTAGAAGATCGTCTAGCCGCGGAAGTGGGTATCGATCTGGAATAGTACGAGCATTTAATTGTCGATAGTCGATACACACGCGGTATTCGTCTTTCTTATTAGGTTTGGGCACCAATACCACTGGAGATGCGTAAGCAGAATCGCATTCCTCGATTACGTCATCTTTAATCATTTTCTCTATTTCCGCTTCTAGATACTTCCTCTTCGGCTCGGACAGTCTATACGGTGGTACAGCTATCGGCGTATCGTCGGATAATTTAATAGCATGCTCCGCGTATGGAGTTGGTTCGGTGCTTTCTGAGAATAGATCGGCATATTGACTCAACAGGGCATTGAGTTGATCCTTTTCTTTAGATTCTAGATGACTACATTCTTGATTATCTAATGTAACATCAGGTATGTCCGATGTTTGCACTATCATCATCTCCGAGCAGTCTTTGTGGAAGAAGCTATGCTGTTCTTCTGGATGATTCACAAAGTACCAATTTTGATGAGGGATATCAATAATGATACCAGCTGATTGAATAAAATCAGAGCCTAAGAGCATGTTGCTATTTATATGTTCTGGAACTGCCAATAGATTTAACGAGAATGGTCGTTTCCCGACAACAATTGTTGTACAAAACCTTTTTGCTTCTACGACTTTCCATTCGCGAACTTCATATTTAAACGTTTGGTTTGAAATGGTATCCTATCTTTAATTAACAATTGATATAATTGTGTTCCTGCTAGACTCCTTTTTGCACCGGTGTCAATACACGCTAAACCAGTATGCCCTTCAATAGTTACTTTAATGATGGGTCTGATATCTGGAGTACCGAATTCGGTTGCTTCAGCAATCGAGGCCAAATTAAATTCAACACCAACGGATCTAGGGTTGCACTTCGGGCAATTGCTTTTGATATATCCTGGAGTTTGGCAACCAAAACATTTCAATGGAGTTCTCTCACTTGATTCCACAGCTTTAACTGTAGTTTTAGGGACATCTGGACGATGAGATTCCTTCTTCTGTGCCTTGCGACACTCACTCTCATTATGTCCAAAACTTTTGCAAAAGCTACACTTTGGTCGAAGTGTCTTTTCACATTTATCTGACGACGACTGTTTCTGTTCATAGATTTGTTTACTTTGTTTTAGTTCTCGGAGAGAATGTTCTATATCACGTGTACGCGTTAACAAAGTTTGAAATGAAGTAATGTCCATGGCAGTAAGTCGTTGTCGAATTGACCGTTTTAAAAGACCGTATACCATATCGATTTGCATTGTTTCAGTCACTTTATACGGAAGTTGCGCGATTAATGATCGAATACGACACATGAAATGTTCAGTAAGTTCGTTATCTTCTTGATCATGAGCGAATATTTCTCGGAAAATGAGATAAGGTGGTAACTTATCGCTGCTTGCCAGTTATCTGTCACGGGTTTTATTCCCTTCCACCAAGTGGCAGCATGTCCTTCCAATAATATCGACAATCCACGGTACGCATTATCGTCTGAAACGCTTGCGCAATCTTTGTAAGTCTGAACTGCGTCTAAAAACGCTTCGACATCTTCGTCTGATTTACCACTAAATCGCGAAGTACAGTTAATAAAATTACCAGGTGGTTGCACTGGTATAACTGATGCATTTGAAAGATCTGGGCTTCCACTTCTTGTAATTTGTTGCATTAGTTGATTAAATTGTTCTGGTGTAAACATGATAGTAGCAGGTGCTTGGTTCTCATCCTTTTTTGGCGGCATCCTGAATTGAGTAAAGCACAGATAGCCACTAAACTTTACCGAATAATAGTCTATCAATGTTACTTTCACTTCACCGAATTGAAAAGATATCAAAACCTATTTCCGCGAGACTTAAGTCTGCAAAGGGCGACGGTGCAGAGCGAAGTGATACAATGAACACGCGCTTTGATAAAACCGGCGAGGTTGATACGCGACACTGCAGCAGCGTAAAAGTTATCAAAACTTATTTCTGCGGAGCTATGCGCAACATCGACGATGCAGAGTGAGGGGGGCACACACTCCGGTAGATCGACGAGGGGCGAGGAGAGATATACGACACAACACAAAGAAATAGCAAAGTTTTACACTTCAAAGTTCACTTTCTTTTAATCTCAGGTCACTCGGGCCACTAAGTTGGGCGTCACTTGTAATATTAAATGATAGTCAGTGGCTTTTTCCAAATTTATTTAATATAATAAAAGTGAAAAACAACAAAACTTGTAAAATACAACAAATATGTCAGATGTTTCTTCAACGGTTGGTCGTGCTCTACTGCCGTTCCATCGCTGCGTAACAGCCAGTCCCGGTAGAAGCAGGGCCGTCTCAGAAATTTTCTTAGGGGGTCCGTTATACTAGTGAATTAAATTTGCTAAAGATACAAAAATATAATAATACCTTTGAAAAACCAAAAGTCTTCAAAAATTTGGATTTTATGCAAAATAACCACCACCTGTTTATAATGTATGCTGTAATAATATTAATTATAAGTATATTTATAGTTAACTTAATTATTAAGTATCAATGTTGTATGAAAATTTGTAAAAATAGTAATAAAATTAATAAAGAAGTTGAAAGAAACCCATTGTAGTAATTATGATGAAATCTTGATGGGGAGGAATTATGTACGGCTGTATCTCCTATTTCATCATTCTTACTCTGATATTTTGAGATGTCAGCAGAAATTACTGTAACTTTACGTTGTAATATAAATATCTAAGATAGTTTATATAAGATAGTAAAAACATGTATCAGTACACTGTATCATCATATCATTCGTGCTTGTCACTTGTAATAAACTGTAATACTTGTAAAACCAGAAAATAAATCTTTTCTTATTAAATTCAAGTAGAGTGAATTTAATTCACGCTTCGCCTTAATTTTATTCAGGGACGTCGGAAGAGTGGGTCAGAGGGGGCGGGTCGCCTCCTCCGCTTCAAAACGGGGGGGCACACTCTGCTTTTTCATCGGACCATTGACTTACTAAAACTATAAAACTTTAATTCGTATAGGAAAGAAAATGTTTCTTATAATTAAAAAAAGGTATTTATTAAAGTATACTTTCATTTTTGTTCTAAAAAAGTTAAAATTATTTATGAAATAAACAGTTCACCATTGCTAACTCTTTTGTTTCAATTGATAGAGAGTCGGCAAAGTACCATTTTTCTGATAATTGTAATGATCCATCCTGACGCAGCCTCTTTGTTGACAAGCTATTTCATTTTTTTTGATAAATTTAAATTACCATTAGTTCTTAGTTTTTAAATAATATTTAACATTAAATATCTCGGTTACTATTATCTTTGGCGACCTGGTTATAATGAACTTTTATCGCATGGTTGGCATTACATTCAACGTAGTGTTCCATTTAGAAGAAAAAATATTTTTTTATTATAATTACTAAATGTGTCGAAAAAAATGGCACTAAAAGGCCTACATAACTGCCTCTATCTCTTCAAATAAAAAAGGGTAACTATGGTAGACTGCATACAATAGTCTCTCTGTATACCAACTTAGTCAAATATTTTTTATTAATAAAGAATTAATGCTATATTTTTTAATTGATGCATTTCTATAAAAAAAACCATGATAATTAATAATGAGCTATTAAAATCATATGTGTTGTTATTGGTTGAGATTAAAAAATACAAAATTATTTAAATTTTATAATCTGATATTTTTGCTATTTCCTAATAGTTGTATAGAAAGGGAAGGCCGCAAAAAAATTTTAGAAGAAAGATGTCTCCAACTCCTTAATCCGTCATTGATTACACCAAGTAAAATCAAATCTTACATAAACAAAATAATGTTAGAAGCGATTGGTTAATTTGTAATGTAGTTTTTATGTAAAATATGCACAACTTATCAAGTCAATTAATCGATTTACCGATAATACCACCTCAATGTACTTAATAAGTATGATTATATTTTCTTTTTATTTATGATTTATTGTGTGTCATTCATAAAATTGTTGAGGTAATAACAGAAACTGTCGGTATTATTGTCATTATTGATATACAAATTTTAGTTTGTTTTATTTATTTATCTATTGATACTAATCTGTACAATAGAAACTTAATCGCAAGTGCAAGGTTCGGACTCACCGACCTGCAGTGAGATAGTTCTCATATTTTTACCTTGATTGGGATTCAAAATAGGGAACTTCGGATTGGAATGCCGTAACGCTAACTACATCACCTTACTGCCGGGTATTATTGGATTTAACAAGATTATAGAAATTATCGATATCTTCGCATGTGGCTATCGTTATTCGATAAAATTGATAATACTAGTCCCAGTACTAGCTGATAAAATAATATAATCTTAAACGACGCCAATTTAAAGTTTCATTTTTATTCTTTTTATAATGAGAGTGAATATTAATGTCATATGACAAAAATTAGCAAAGAATTCACAATAAATTATTACGTAACAGAATTTTAGATTTCATGATGTGGTACACTTAAACATTGATTATTATCTTCGTTACAATATAAGCAAAAAACTCTGCTATACGGCATAAATTAGCAAAGAATTAGCAATAAATTATAAAATATATTTTCGGAAGTGGTACCTCTAACTTCACGGCTTTAGTTGCTAAAGGTAGTACAGGTACCTCACAAAATCAGTAGACATGACTACAGAGATCAGCCTCCTCGAGAAAATATACTTCCACCCTATTTTATTAAAGTACCATAAGGATTTGATTTTTTTGTGTCATCGTATACAATAGGTTTATGCAATGTATAATCAAATAAGTTCTATGCAAGTATACGTTTGTTACAATGCAATAAATTCGACGAAACTGAGTTGCTTTCATAGACTATATCAAGTGAAAACAGCGACTGTTCTGTTGTTTCTCTAAGCAAGGTATTGCTAAATAAAATAATATACAGGATTAAAAAAATTAATCTGTGTTATTGCTCAGAGGTTACAAGAAAAAGGTTATTTTGAGGATGTGTAAATTGTGATCATTTTAATAATTAAAACATTCTTATGATTCTAAATGAATTAAATATCAATCCACTTAATATTTAATTAGATACCGTACTTTCTTTCAATGACTGGAAGGTAAGCACTTCAAACTAATGTGTTTAATTGACAAAAGTTATTCGTACAACTTGTAATCAAAGCAATATTTTTTGTCATACGAGTATTCGTTTTTATATTAGATAGATTTTACAGAGAAATTTTTGATAGTATCTTGTAAAATTTTAGTGATTACCAAGAAAATAAATAAATAAAATAAAATGTAACAAATAAAAATGTAGTATTTACTTTTTTTCATTGTTTGGTTTTACAGTTTTAATATAGTTGAAAAATCTGTCACTTTCTACACGATTTTTCAACAAAAAACGACGTCTTTCAGGACCAAAATGCAAATACTCACTGGGCCGTTGACTTTATCGTTGAACGTCCAGTTCATCGGTTCGGCGCCGCGGCAGCCGAGCGTCAAGTCCGTGCCTGCGTCCACCGTCACATCGGAGCGCTGCGGGTAAATCAGCGCCACGATCTCATATTTTAACGCCACTGAACCTGCAACAAACACGAACATTGTCAGTTTTACCGTTATATAAATATGGTTCATGTGTCAGGAAGGATCGGCTCTTCTATCAATTAAACATTTCGAATAGAATAAACGTAAATAATTTGTACCGTGCTTGCTTACGTTCCGCTCGATATTGTTCATTTCAAACATAACCTCAGCTTTTACAGTTTAAAGTCAGATATATTGTTTATACCTCTGTAACAATAAATTATTCAGGTAGTGTTTTAATTCAATTTTGCTGCTTCATAAATATTAAATTCACTAGGATGCAGTTATTGAGATAATTTGGCTCAAAATAATTTTTTAATTTCATAATATTTGAATTTAAAAACCATATTTACGTACATAAAATGAAGTCAGACTACACGAACTACGTACTACGTATACAATTAGTTTCTCACTGTGATACGACGTTATTACTAATGTCTGGTAACCTCTTCACGCGTAATATATATATATATATATATATATATATATATATATATATATAAATGATTGCGCTTTGTGATTTTTGTTCGATAATAGATATTTTTCAAAGTATGAAACTCTTGAAGAGAATCTTCATATTCAACCTGGAAGCAAATACGCGAAACACAAACTTTCTTGAGAGTTACGTCATACAATAATTGTTTGTAAATTTGTTTAAATTCCATGACTATTCTAATAAAATATTTGTTGTCAAAAAACTTTAAACATGATTTTTCAGTTATGAAATGTTAACTTAAAAGCAGAATTCAATTTTCTACGACATTGTGTGAAATATTTTTGTCAAAAATAATTATTGAACTTTTTGCAAGAAAAAAACTGATTTTTCATAGTAAATGCATGCCAGTTTATTATTTAGAATAAACGCAATGCTATATAAACAAAATCAATTTATAATATTAATTTTTTTGGCTTCCTTGGCGGACCAACTACTTACATCATATGGCGCCATTACGCCCTAATCTGCGTTTTAGGTATTATGGTGAACAGTAACACGGGTTTCTCTGGACGCTCACAAATAATTGTATTTATTCATAAAGATATTAGAATTAATAGTATATTAGGTAAGTAAAACAAAAACTGTAAGTTGAAGAAGTTCAGTCAAACTCTGCGCTATAACCAAACGGCTGTCATCATAGCCACCTAGAATGAGAGCCGCGCCCAGATAGATTTGGCAACGCAGAACATCCGGCTGACAGTAGTATTGTACCAGATACAGGAATCATTTTGAAAATAAATTTCTAGTAGTGATTATACAAATGTACTAATTTTGATACATGTATGAAAATGAACATTTTCTATTTTCCTGACGAAGATACACTTTTAGTGTACAGAAGCTTCTAATTAAATCAAATTTGTAGAACAAACCAAAAATTGTTTTAATTATTCAAACAAATATATATTTCAACATGTACAAAACTAGCGTCATCATAGGCGTGCGCACGGTGGGTGCCATGGGTGTCCTGAAACCCTCTTGTATATTAATTCTTTTTTTTAAATCCCTAATATGAGGTTCCTACTTAGGAGTCATAGACGCTTAACATGAGAAATCAGTTTTCCGCAGCCATTGCTAACCAATTTATTTTAGTAAAAAAAGTCGTCAGACATTTTATCGTATCTTGTTCAAATTCGATGCCTGTCCATTATAAATACGAAATTTTTGGTAATTGTTAAACTTAATTTTAGTTATTAAGAGAGTCTATTGAAAACTATTGTAGCTTTAAAACAAAATTTAAATCTCTATAATTATTATTTTACTTTAATTTATCAAATAACTGTAAGAGGAATGACGGCGAAAAAACAGATATCCTTTAATATTTCTCTTTTACTACGGCTTTTCGCCTGTGTAATTACTATTTTATATTTTTGACTTTGTTATTTTTTTCTTGTCGCTGAAGAAGAGTTGCTTGACATCTCGAAACGTTCGACGTATTGTTAAATAAATAAATATTTTTATTTATTTTGTATTATTGACCTACACGCAAATCATCAGAAGCGATTCTATTGATATTTGAACAGTTGAGTTTAGGTTAACATTTTTGAAAGCAACTTCTTTCCCTAAACTTATTAATATTTTACTGTAGTGCTTAATTTTTTAATTTTTAATTATTATTGTATTGTATGCTTTAGGTCTTATAATATTGTGATTAAAACAATATTTTGATTAGAACATTATATTCATGCAACAATATTGATTACAAAAAAACAAACATGATTCGCACTAAATATAAATGTTTTGAATTACTGTTTCTATTTTATATGTTGCAATATTCAACATATCTCGAACCAAAAACCTCGATATGCGTTCATTTTTTTTTTTTGATTCATTTCATATAGTATCCTAAACATTCGTCTTGGAGATTCTTTAGAATTTCTACTACAACCGAGAATACAACAAGAAACAAGTGTTATTATTTAATTTTGAATTAATAGTTAATAATGTTGAGAGTCGGTGGTAGGCACTTGATGAAACATATTTGAAATAATTTAATAAAGAAAACACTTGGTGTAATTTTCACCAAATTTTTAATAATAACTGATCGATTTCAGTCTCCAAGATCATTTCAGAAGTAAGAACAAAGAATCTTACAAGTTGCGCTTATATACTTATATACGAGGTGATATGGTTACAATGGTGGGGTTCAATTAGCGGGTTTTCAATATCTATTCAAAATACTCCAACTGAAAAAAGTCCCCTTGCTCATTTAAAATGGGTAATTTGGTTTTGATTGCTTTCTGATTTTCATATGCTTCTAAGATATATTCATTTCTTGTCCTTTATTTAATATCTGTAAAATTTCTAAATTATCGATACAGTAAGTGTGATTTGTTCCAATTAAGTGTCTTTCAAGATTTTAATCTGTTTTATTCGATTTGTATGAGTGTCAGTGAACTTGAAATCAAATAGTAATATTTCTTCCTGTTTGCCCTATATAACAATTATCACAGTTGTTACATTTTGTACGACAAATGCCGGCCGCAATTAAGATTTCTATCTCTATTTTCAATTTTGTTATTAACAATTAACTTTTCTAATGTAAAATTATGTAACATAATTGAAAGCTACAATTCAATTAGTTGTCAAAATTAATAGACGATAAAATAAAACGCGAAATAAGACGAACTCTTCTTGTAAAAATATATATTTAAAACATAAAAGAAAATATATAAAAATGTAAATGCTTAAAATTTACAGAAGTTATAAACTAATATTGATAATTGAAATTAAATAATAGACCGGCAATGGAAACAACAACAACAACGTATGAATAAACTAATCTTTAGTAACTAAATACTAAAATACATGGCAAGATCTACATCTTGCACAGACGAGACAACTCGTCTCGTTAGAAGCCAAACTACTACTAACTAAATTGTTGTTGTATACCATGGGATCTTCTGACAAAGGGTAAGAGGGTGGTATCGTCGCGATGGTCGCACATATGCGTTTCCATAAAAAACCCAGACGAGGTTAAATCTTTCCAACCCCTCGCTTAGCTATAATTTACCCAGATATGTCATCACATCCCGTGCAACCAGACGCGACAATTCAGAAAAGCTATAAACTTGATAAATAATGATCTACGGAATACTGAAGTTATAACATATGCTCTAATAAATTTGATAAACAAAATAAACTCTGTCAAGTCAACTTTAGAAAGATACTTAAGATAACGCTTAATTAGTCTGTATATTTCGAAGCTGAGTTGATAGTGAAATATCATAATTTATAAACAAAACCAAATTCTGAATTACCCGTTTTGTTACACTGCCCCAGGTTCAAATATAATTATATCTTACGAGATAATTATTACCAAAACATAACCTAAGACAGAACAATAACTTTCAAAAACACATAAAATTCAGAATTAAACTGAATCAATCAAACCATCATCTTATGCTAAACATAAGAGAAATGAACAAAAATCTTTATTACAATTGACATAAGTGAACCAACTATACATAGGTATAGCAAAATACAATTGACATTCAAAACAAAAACCATAAAATTCAGAATTAAGTTGCTAATTACTGAATTACCAAATTGCAAACGGAAGGAACAAAAATTCTTTATTAGGATTGAGATAAATCGATGCATCAAACATACAACAAAATACACTAACACATATTAATAAATGAACACAAATTGCTAAATTGAACAAACTCAAATACTACTAGGTAGTACAAACTCAAAATTCAAAATCATACAAGTTCAGAAATCAAAGTTGTACAAATTCAGATGCTAAAATACCTAAATGAACATATGTTCGCTAAAATCTGAATTTGTAGCCAAAGTTGTACAAATTCAAGAACTAAAAATGCCTAACTGAACATATGTTCGCTAAAATCTGAATTTGTAGCCAAAATTGTACAAATTCAAGAATCAAAATACCTAAATGAACATATCTGAATTTGTAACGTACACAATTTTTCAATAAAAATGAAAAGTACAGCTTAATAAACTAAGTTTTATTTTAAAAATAATCTTAATTAGCATGCAAACATGCAACACTTAATTATTAAACACAAAAAACTGAGACGGCATCAGGTAGCGGAAAAGGGACAGTTCTAGTACCGTTTTTGGTTTGTGACCGCGACACGTCGGAACACATAAACACAAACACATGGGGCTGGTCACAATGCACAAACACTTGAGAATTGTCACTTCACACCACAGCGACAGAGGCAAGGGAGGGGGCTTCGGTGGCGGGCGATGACCTCGTTCCAGGATCAGCTGTTCGAGATAAGGGCGGTAACAGCTGATCTGCTGTGGACCATGTAATCTGCCTGCGCACAACATCTCTTCACGATGTTTATCCAGATCGCGCGACCTGGACATCGGCTGCTTCTGCTGCTGCTGGTGGCGGTTAGTAGAAATTACATTTTCGCAGCTACGTACGTTTTGTGCATGGTGCACAACTCTTTCACAACTTTCTTCACAAACACTGACAGGTACGCAGATTGATTCATTTACCTGCTCAGTGTGCTCTAAAATGCTTTTTTCGGCAACTTCTTCGGAGCTGTTCACCTCTATCCTGGAGTCTGGTTCACTGTCGATAACTTCGTCCTCCATTTCCACGTTTTCAACGAAGTCAGCGATTACCTTTTTCATAGGACGCGGAATGTCCACAATCACCCGTTTCTCTGCCTGTAGCAAAGACTCAAATTCAGCTACGCTGATTGTTGCTACAGGTAGCACTTGAACCTTAGTTTGGACAACAGATCCGTAGCTCGGTTCCAGATATGACCGACTACGATCCGTATTCTGCCCATGCAAAAACGGCGGGTTCAACAATGCTTGCTGCACTTGCGGCGGTGACTGGACAAACGACGCCATCCACGTCTCTGATAACGCTGTCTTCCGTTGTACGTCGGGATGAAATCGGCATGGTGCAACTCCAAGCGGATACCGTATGACAATGATGTCAATTACAGCCAGTCGTGACTTCAAGTTTAGAATGCTTTTATAGAGGAGTTTTCAGTAGTTCAGGAAAAAAGTAAATGGCGGACACTATGTTACATGATATGCTGATCCCGAATCAAAAAGAAGTATTTTGTTAATCGTAAAATTATTTGCGCTTTAAGTAAAGTACATGGCAAAATATATATTTTTTTAAATATGTTAATAATAAGACTTTGTTGAAATAATTAAAAGTTATTTATTCATTATTGAAACGTTACATAATATAATTCTTAATATGAAAGTTGTTGTCGAATTATTAATACACGTTAAATTGAAACCAGTGGCACTTTATGAGAAATGCAAATAATTAAACTAATTTTAGAAAATCATTTTTGATCCGAGATCAATGTAAATAAATAATAAATTCGAGGTCAATGTAGTATCTGCTATTTAATGTTTTTCTTGAAGAATAAAGCGCAGCGAAATTTCACTTCACGACTGACTGCGACTGACAGTTGTTTGATTATGACGCGTAGATTGGATGAATTCTAAAATTAACTTTTTTCTTATAATTACTATTTATTCTGGTATTTTAATTAAATTAAACTATAAGTTAGTTTTATTCACATCGTATAGTGTTAATAATTCATATATTGTTAATAACATAACATTTATTTATTAAAGTTGGTAACAATGACACTGAAATTGAATTCATGGAAAACTTTATTTTAGCAATTAAAAAAAAGGAAAATAATGCAATTATTCTCAACGAAATGTTGCAAATATTAAAGAGAACATGAAAAACCTACAATACAATTGGAAGAAAAAAATTAAAAATATAGCTATTTTGCACAATTTTAAATACAGATTTGACAGTCACTAATCATTAATCTCTATAATCTTAATTTTACCATCTATAAGTAAAATGTAATGACGTATATATTAATATCAATTTAATAGGATATTATTTTTCAAATAAAACAAATGAATAGTGTAAAATTAATAGAAAAATTTAAATTTAAAATATTGATCTTTCCATTTAAAAATATTTTACTTTGTGTTAAATTTAAAAAACCGGTGAGAAGGAGCCACCGGCGTCTACGATCTTAGAAAAAATAAATTTTTTTATCGAGAATTTCATATTGATAATTTTATTCATTATAAATTCAACTAATCAGACATCCTTATTTTCCATTGTTGTGCATTTTAAATAAGTGATTAAAAGGCACCCAGCACTTAAATCGTGATTAAATTGTGGCTAGCTTTTTTGTGGGAAATTTCGAGAAGCCATATATGCTGGTCGAGTAGTCGCAGAAACAAGATATTTACATGTTTTTTGCGTTTATTGAAATAGTATTTTTTTAAACACGTTAATTTAGTAATATTTTGACGATTCCTTGGTTTTGACGAGCATAGTTTGCAATTTATTGAAAGTTATTTTACCGATCCTTATCAAACAGTTGTGAGCAATGATAGAATCTCGGATATATTAAAATGTGTACTGCAACGTACTGTTTGTGGCTCTTTGTTTTTCTCTCTGTACACTTATGATCTCTGTAACTGTGTTTGTGTTTATAAATGCAATGTGCATGTTTACGCAGATGACATGAAAATTTATACTCGATTCCATCAATCAATAAAGTTTTAGCAAATTTATCGAGTAATGCTAAAAATAATTGTTTATATATTAATGAGAGCAAGTCTGCAGTGACGCTATTTGGCAACAAAACCGTTTGTCAACATCTTTTGGACAGAAATATTATAAATATGCACATGAATAATCTTAAATTCATAATTAAAGCTTCATATAAAAACTTGGGTCTTATCGTGGATAGAGAGATGCGATTTTCGGAATATATCACACTGTTAATTAAAAAGATATTTAGCTTTAAATAATTTGTTTATGAGTAATTTTGTTTTGTAAAGAAAATGTCAATTGATTTTAACTTAGTCTCTTGTATTCTCTTTATTCAATTATTGTGATGCTGTTTATAGACCATGTTTATCAACCTCTGATATAAAGTGAATACAGAGAGTTCAAAATATGTTGCATTAGATTTGTTTTAGGCCGGAGAAGATTTGAATCTGTTTCTTCGTTGATTTCCAACTTAGGTTGGTTAAATATGCATCAACGTAGAATTCATCATTTTCTCTGCTTAATTCATTGTATCATGTCGACTAGTATTCCTTTTCACTTATCTAGTAAATTGTCACATCGTACTACATTACACAAACGAGTTTAAGAAATGCAACTGCCATTCACATTCCCTACTGCTCAATTTAAGCGTTGTTTCAGTTACAATTGTTCTTCCATATGAAGAATATTAAAGTTGCTAAATAATAAATCATTTTCTATACAACAAATTCAACGTTTTCTATGTAACCGATTTGCTTTGTTTTGATCATGAAATTCGTATGACTGTCTATTTCCCAAATTTTCAATTTTATATGCTTACTGTACATATGATCACATTATGTAAATGTAAAGTTACGTGTAAGATCAACTTCGGCTGAACGGTTGCAAATAAAATTGTTATTGTTATTATTATTTGACAGAAATAAAAAAAATGCAAAAGTAACAATCAAATTTATCTATTGTGAATTCAAGAAACAATCTTGATGTATACCACTCGCGTTAAAGAAGTTAACCTATTAAATTTGACATGCCTGCATGCCTTTTTTTGTGAAATTTTGCTTTTAAAAAAGTGATTTCGTATATGCAAATAAAATTTTATGAAATTATTATGTAATCAAACACTTTTTAAGCAAAATTTTGTTAATAAGCCAGACATGACAAATTTAATGAACTAAATTCGTAGCACTCGGGATATAATGACTGATTATAAATTACCAGTATCAGTACCACTTCGCCCATTCTTCAAATATAAAACTATGAGATGATGTATTACAATAAATTTAATGATGAATAAATTACCTTCGATTGCTATTTATTACAAGGGGCGGGAGGGAGCTTGTTAGCAATCCTTAATACCTGTCTATGTGAATGCATGACGATGAATTTTTTTGTATGTTTTATTTATTTAGTTTAGCCATGCGTTTCTCCAACCTATGGACGCATGTCTCAGCAGACATAGCATCATCTGTTTTTAATAAATTTCTTGATTAAATCGGAACGATGTCACGGTTGTGATGGTTCGTATGGTAAATACAGTAAGGAGGGTGACACACATCATTCTATGATTAGTGAAATAAAACTATGAGGGGAGTGTGGCAGGGGGGAAATAAAGTTACATATTTTAATTAGAAAAAAATAAAATGTCGTTTTTATTATTCCTACATACTAGTCCGTCTTCAACAAACTAAAAGCGTGCGAAAATGCTACATTGAAACACAACGTGTTTTAAAGTTGCTAAGCAACAACGACATTACAACAAATTAGAAAACAACTAATTCACATAGTAAATTAAACAACAAATGCTAATCTATCTTGATGTGAATGATATTACCTCAAATCTCAGTGGTATCGTGTCGGCCTGTGAATCCTGAGAACCCTGGTTCGATTCCCACTGCCGACAAACATTTTCACCACATTAATACTACTCCTCTGGCTCTCCCTCCACTAACATCTTTGGGGGCCGTGATTTGACGGCTGGTAACCGCACTTCACGCGCAAAAATATATCACTTACCGAGATCTGCTTCGGCAGGGTGCCACACCCAGTAATGGGTAGAAGGCTTGATGATATATTTATTTATTTAGAATTTTGAAATTAGTTACAATGTAAATATTGCTTTCCCGCTCTATTTGCCAGAGTATGATACAGGTATAATAAAAACAAATCGTATGATATACATCTTGAAAGCACTAGAGCCGTTAAAAGCATACGTTCTTAAAAGACTTACTTATACACTAGTGTCATCAACTATCAACCTATACTAATAAGCTTAATTCACTATAGATTCATCTGGGTGGCAACCAAACTTTAGCCACGGTTATAGCCTAAATGGCTTGCGCGATTGTTGTGATTGTTTTTTCTAGGATTTAAAAAATGTTTGGGGCCAGTGCAGGGAGTATTTCAGATTTTTCGAAAGTATAGTCCGCGTGTAGTTAATGAAATTTGTTGCATATTTTCAATGATAGAAGAATGCATGCGTTGCTATGCATGACCGTAAGCCTAAATTTTGCAAACCTGTCAATCACTTTTGACGTTTCACATGAAACATTTATATACAATTATTGCAATTTCTAGAAAAGTTGGAGAAATTTTCTAATTTGATTTCGGTATTGGAGGATTGAGGATATATGCATTGAACAGTTTTCAATTGATTTCATATTTATATAAAAGTTTTTAAAGACAAAACGTCTATTTGATAAATCTATGCATAATAAACAACATTACATCTTACATACAAAATTTAAGTTTTGAAAATCAGAGACCTAAATTGTCAGTTTCGACATTACACATGAAAATTTTAGAAAGAATTATTTAAATATCTAGACAAGTTGGAGAAATATTGTAAATTGATTTAGATTTTAGAACTGTTTTCAATTGATTTTATGTTCATATATTTTTTTTAAGATAAAACGTTAATTTGATAAATAGTTTGTTAAAGTATATAGTAAAACCAAGCAAAACATACAGTAAAACCAAATTTAAAAAAAATTACGTTCGAAGCTGTCACTTTTGATGTTACAAAAGAAACGTTTTAGACAAATATTTAAATTTCAGGACAAGTTAGATAGTTTTCAGCAACAGAGGTCTGGAAAAATGTGTTTTGAATTATTAAAAATGATTTCAAGACCAAATAAAATTTTTCTTCGAAAATATTATCATACAGTGAAATCAAGCAAAATTTCACTCATAGTGTGCAAATGTGGTATTTGCAAGAAAAGAAGAAGCATTAAACCAGAGTAGTGCTCTTTAACCTTGCAATACACTGACTTTGATAGTAAGTGTCATTTTAAGAAATGTTTTATTTTATGAAATCAGTAAGTAAATGATGTAAGTAGACAATCCTCTATATTCTGTAACAGCATCATTATTTGTTAAAAAGTTAATGATATTGTTATTATTTATTTATTTATTTGTGTTATTTTACAGATGAGCACAATTTTGGTATTCTGAGACCTGAAAAATTTATTCTTACATTTTTGTATTATATTCATGCATTTTGTTTACTAATATACGTAGCTTTTCTTATAAAAATAATAAGACAGCTGACTGACAATTTCGCAAAAAGTTTGGTTAAAAATAATATTTTTATACCGGGAGTTTCGAACAAGATCAAAACGCATAAACGTAAAATAAAAGTAACAGAGCTAATGATTTTGATCACAGAATGCCGAAATGGTGGCAATCTGCAGATTAATCATAAAAAAAGGATTGCCATTAATTATCGATCATTAACAGATAATGATCTAGTTACAGAATATGGGGGAATAATAAAATTGTCATAAAATTAATAAAATCATAAAAAAAAAATAGAATAAAATAAAATCTTAATACTTCAACTTTGTTTGAACTTTAGAAGATATAAATAAACAGATGGTTGTAAATTGTTTATGTAATATGAAATCTTCTACTGAAAACTTCATTAGGAAGCATCTAGGTACGTCTAGCAGATTTCAATAGTTCATCATAAGCTTACGAAAAAAATCTACAAACTTTGACTTATAAATAAATAAATATATCATCACGCCTTTTACCCATTACTGGGTGTGGCACTCTGCCGAAGCAGATCTCGGTATGTGATATATACATATGCGCGTGAAGTGCGGTTACCGGCAGCCAAGTCACAGCTCCCAAAGATGTTAGTGGTGGGGAAACCACAGGGGTAATTTTAAATTGTTGAAAATGTTTATCGGCTATGGGGATCGCACCAGGGTTCTTAGGATCCACAGGCCGACTTGATACCACTGAGCCATTACCCCATCATAAAAATTATTGTCTAAAGTGCAGTATCACTGACCAGTTTTTAAAATTTCCTTCACCCCTACAATGACATTTACTTATCAGTGATTCCAAAACTTTTTCAGAGATTTCAAGCTCATCGCAAAGGAGTATAAATATCATAAATGTATCAAAATGGCAAAGACTGAGATAAGGTTTTGTTAGGTTACAAAGAATAATTTTTTATTTCCTGATAATAGTAGCTTACATCATGTTTGATTTTTGAAGCTAAGAAATATATTTCGAATAATAGTTTAGAAGCTCTGGTTTATTTAATAATTTTAAATTTAAAAGACCAAAAATAAAAGAACATTCTTAAATAAACTACTTCACTGCTTGCTGCTAATAATGTAATTTTTTTTTCAAATTTGTTCAAATGGTTTACACTTATGGTCGGGAAATACTGTGGTGGCTTCAGCCAATTTTCTCTTTTTATTTACGATTTCAAAATATTTCCTAAAACAAATCAGTGTGGGCACTGTTATTTTTTACTGGAACCAGTTCAATAATGGAACATGATTTTTCAAAACTGTCACTAAATTATGGCTAACTATGATAACTGTATTCAAGCCGTATTTTCTTCTTCCATAGTTAGATACTCTATTGTGGTTTATTTTTGAAAATATTTGCTAAAAATTCAAATTTATTTAAACTTATATAATAATTTATAATTGCTGCTAAATTTTATACACTCAATGAAAAATGTATTTTTAAGAAGAACATCGACTGTAATTTTAACATTTATCAGTGAACATGTCGCATTTTAAATTATAAGTTACTTAAATATTAAATTTTTGTGAGTAGTTCCGAAATATTTTAAGCATATTATGGTAATTATTATTTTGTATGTAAAAAGTAAATTTTTGACAGTCCACTATGAAGTTGGATTTAAAACAAAATGTCAAATTGACAGGTATAGACCACGGGCGTGTGACGTCACGAGTTTAGATGTGTTCCGTAAGCGGCCCACACACTACGTACCTACTTGTTGGACCGTTTTGCTCGATAAACAAGTCTGATCGAGCAAAACTGACGAACGCGAGTTGCACACACATCGGTTTTCTTTAGCAACTGAATAAATATAAAGGACAAAATGGGTGAAGATATGGATCTCGAAGAAAAGCAAGTTTTTACATATTAACGTGTTATTTTAAACTGGAACCTGGAGATTGGTTTAATTATTTAAGAATGAATTACAATACTTACTTATGTACCCCTTTACCCGTTCATATGCTTTGTTTTTCTTAATACTGTTCTCGCGATATTTTATTTTCCATATACACGAAAGACTGCGATACTGTTCTATAAATACCAATAAAAACATTTTACTAATCTGACGAGAATTTGTCATATTGAAACAGTTCGTTGCGTAATACAAGCTGCGCAAAACCTTTGTAACTACGCTACTGGACAAACTGTCTTCTGTTTACCCCACACACTTACGCTTTGCTCGAATTGACAAGTTTAAATATTTTTTATATAATAATATTTTAATATTTTTTATGTCTTTCTTTGCCGGTCAGTGTCAGCCTACACGGTTTATCCAATTGAATTGAATTTTTTTTTGTTTTGTGATAGAATTAATCCAACTAGGACGACGTGCTTTATATAATATAATATAATTTTTTGGGAAAACACAAAAAAGTGTGTGTGGATCTTGAACATCTACTGTCATTTTGACATTTATCAGTGGACGTGTCGTATTTTTAATCAAAGATTACTAAAATATTAGATATTTTAAAGAAATTTTGAAATATTTTGTGCATATTAAGGGACTTAGAAGACATGCAATTAAAAAAATTAATTTTTCACGGTTTTCTATGAAGTTGGTTTTAAAACAAAACGTCAAATTGACAAGTTTCATAAATTATACAGATAAACCCAACTAAATTTGTTATCTATAATAAAAGGGAGTTATTATTAATATTAGTATTATTATTATTACAGTAAAATAAAATAAATTTTTGTTCACAACAATGTAAATTTTGAAAAAGACAGATAAATTGAATTGAAAACATTTGTGCACTCCTAATTTTTCTATCGGCAATTATTTTATTGAAAGTGCAACAAAACCTGTCATGTTAGGTATCAAATAAAAAGTCTTTTGTAGGGCTCGTTTGTTGAATTGAAATTTTGCAATGAACAAATTTTTTGTTAAAGTTCTTCTAAACCTATTGTGTTTGGTATCAAATGAAAAATCTTTTAAAGAGTTCGCCTACAAAGTTGCATATTTTTCGATCGGTAATTATTTTATTGAAAGTGCTTTATAATTTATCGAGTTTGGTATCAAACGAAATATTTTTTGAAGGGCTCGTCTGCAGAGTTAGAATTATTTCGATCGGCAATTATTTAGTGAACGTTATACAAAACCTATCGTTTTTGATATCAAATAAAGATCTTATGAAAGGCTCGCTTACAGAAATAGAGTTTTTTCAATCAGCAGTTGTTTAATGAAAATTATTCAAAACCTATTGTATTTCGTATCAATTAAAAGGTCTTTAGAAGATTAGACGTGCAAATTAAATAGTTTTAGATAGTCAATAATTCAATTTAAATTGTGTTAATTGTCTAGGCTCACAGACTGTGTTTTTACTGCACTGTTTTTTCGACGAACAAATCTGTTCGATCAAAACGACGAACGCAAGTTGCACACAGACTACAGTTTTGTTTTGCAGTATGAGTTAATAAATATGAAGACAATATATTTATGTACAGTGACGTCAGCATTAGCCATAGCATCTAAAAAGAAAAAGAAATAAACAAAATGATCGAAAGCATGCCTTTTGACGAAATTGGTTAATTATTTAAAAATTTAAACCTGTTTACCGCACACACTTCAGATTTGCTCAAACTGACAAGTCTATCAAACAAATTCGACGAAAATAATCAGATTCAGCCCGATCATTTTCATCAGTTCCGAATGTGAGCAAAGACGACAGTTTTCCAGCTGCACATTTCAGTTTTGCATTATATTTGATCGAACACGCTTGTTCGTTAAACAAAATAGTCCCGTTAAAACGCAATCTGTGGGCCCCTTTACAAAAGTAAATCGCGGAGCTTAGCGTGAGGATTAGAAATTATTTAAATGTAACTTTTTATGTAAAATGGAATCCACCACTATGAAGCAAATCTTTCCTATTGAAAATTTTACTGAAACTTACCGTGTTTAACATCATATGAAAAGGTTTTACACATAAATTATTTGGATCCACTTCGTATTTGGAGTCACTTTTGGGAGAATTTTGTAATGAAATAAAAGAATTAAATTCTACGATTGGTAATTGTTTCAAACACAAAGCTAAAAGGAAAGAGCTTTAAAATTAAGAAAATAATTGGAACTTTACGATCGTTATCGTATTATTTCGTACAAAAAAGGATTCCGAATCATATCGTGTTTGATACTATCTGGAAGTGTTTAAGTAGAGCTAACGTACAAAATGTTCATTTTTTAATTTAATTTAATATATTCCAAAACCTGTTGTGTTTGGTATCAAATGAAAAGTCGTTTGTAGGGCCTGGTGGAGCCAGGCCGACTGTTTGCATTATATACTATTTGAGAAGGGTATATTCGTCAGGGCTTCACGTTGGTAATTATTCTAAACTTAAATTACAGTATGTTTTTTGAGTAACCGTCCATTTTTCCGAATAAAATTTCCTGAATGGCAATTTTAAAGAAAACCAATTTCCCGAATAACAAATTCACGAACGCAGATTACACCGAATGACCATTTTCCAACATGCAAATTTTTCGAATGTAGTTTTTCGAATCCATATTTTAAAAATAAACTTTTCCCGAATAACTAGTTTGCAAATTTCCTAAATGAACTTTTAACAATAAACATTTTTCCCGCATATTAATTACACGGACGCAATTTTCCCGAATGTAATTTCTTGAATTTTTTTAATCATTTTTAAATACTTATTGTATTATTGAAAGAAAGTTAATAATTTTTTTTTGTAAAAACATGATTAATCTGGTTAATGGCCATTTAAAAAAATTACATTTAAAAATTCATTGTTCTGGAAATTGTTTTTCTAGAATACATAACATGATGAAAAATGGCAATAAGAGAAAATAGTAATTCCGGATATAGACCTTAAGTAAGAATGCATCAATAAAATTTCTGCATGGAAAAATAATATTCGGAAAATTGGTATGCTGTGAAATTGTTATTTGAAAAATTTCATAGAAAATATACGATAATGCATTCGGAAAATCTACGTTCTAAATTCGTCGTTCGGGAAAATTGTCATTCTGGACAATTATCAATCAGAAATTACAAGAAATTAACATACGGGAAAAAGATATTCTGGAAAAAGGCATTTAGGAAATAAAGAAAATTATAGTTCGAATAAAAGGTCATTCCGGAAAAAGACATTCGAAAAATTGCATTCGGCAAAATAATCCGGAACGTGTTTCTTGTTGCAATAATAATAAGAAAACTATTAATTTAGCAATAAGTTGTTTTATATCTATAACGAAATTATGTATTACTAAAAATCTGAAAATTATGTCTAATGTGTTATAAATATTAGTAAATATTTTATTTTATATTTATTTTAAGTGTAAGACTGGCTAAAAATTTTCTAGGTACCTGATTACTTTATTGTAAATTTAGTAAAAAATTGTGCTTATTTAGATGTCAGAATTAAAAAGAGCCGAATGACATCACAGATAGTGACGTTGTCAAATGAGTGGCCGCGGTCTTTTTATAGGTGGCAATAGGTACTATCAGTCACAGTCAGTCGCCGAAATACACAGTGATCAGATAAACTGAATTCATTGTCACGAATTGGTGTTAATAATTAAAATTCCCTGGATTAATCACCAGATTCATTGTCACGAATTGGCGTTTAAAACTCAATTGGTATCCCTAAACTTGACACAAAAGTTATTAGAATGTTCTTTGTCATGCATTTAGCCACAAATGTCAAAATTGCGAGAAGTTAGGGCAGCCATAGCAATAAAGTGAATTGTTTGCCATTTCAAAATTTATAAGATCTAAATATATTTGTTTACTTTTTAGATTTTTTTTATCCAAAATAAATTAATAAAGAGGTTCAGGTGGATTAACAAAGTAGTTTGAAATAAATTTAGTCCTACTTGTAAAACATACACGGTGAATACGGAATATGTTAATAAATGATTTGTAAACCTGATTCATTTCGACAAATTATAATTTAATATCTCTTTTTGGAATACCCTAAATGCATAATTCAAATTCAATAAACAATTAAAAGAAAAAGATAGTGTGTTAATAATTGTAAAATATCTTTTTTGTGATTTTATTCTGGACTAAGGGTTAGTGTTAGAACAGAACGAGGCTTAATTAAAGAAGTCTTTCTTTCTTTGTTATAAATATATTCAATTATCACTCTAATTTTCACACCATCGACTATCGATTTATTCCTAGCTTATATTGTATTTTATTGTAGAAGTACACTATAAATTATGATTTGTAAATTTGCTTCCGAGCAAAGAGTACAATTTTCATATTATGTTTCTAATCTAAACAGAGTCACATTTAACACTTTCTACACAAAGGAAAATAATACTTCTAGAGGTGCCGTGTCACACTGCTTGGGCCCGAAACTCAAATTAGATTCAGCTCCAACTTACTGCCCTAATTCAACTGATATTTATTATTTATTTCTTTTGACTCTATTAGAATATCTTGCTACTGGTTTATTGCGTGATCAAACAGCTTTCTACATAAATTAATAATTTGGAGTTTGGCCGATTCTTTACCATATCCTATTAAACCAATATTATTCTGATATTGTCTGATTTTCCCTGATTTAGCGTACTGAGTACCGACTTTTATTTTGATATGCTACAATTTAGGATATTCAACATTTTTATCATAATATGTTTCGTAAAAATGATTGATAATTTTAAATATTTGCTGCTTTTTGTTTAAAGTAACATTGAAATCTTAAATATGATAGTTAAGGTAGTACTAGTGTGACGGTGGCGCCATCGGTTATCGAGTTGGGAAACTGACGCTAAAAAAAAATATAAAAATTGAATAAAATAAGTGTTTTATACCTATTATGATTTAAATATCATAAATTGTTAACAGGTTGTTGGTCTAGTAAATTTTCAAATACCATGCCACCGTGTGGTGTTGCTATTATAAATGGAGATTCTTAATTTTTCGTTAAAAACAAGGTTTTGCATGGCTATACAGGTATATCTATTACTAAACGATAAAAAACTTTCTCCTCCTGATACAATATACATGGATAGTTCTAGAACATCATACTAGTTTTTCAAATGAAACTGCAAAATTTTAGAGGTACACAAACCAAATATGTTCGATTCTGAGTGATGATCGCCATAAGCGCCATGTATAAGAACTCAAATTTACGAGCGAATATATTTGTTCACAGACAATGAATGTGTTTCATATTTTAACAGGATGCGTATGACCTCCAATGTTTACGTGTGACAAATTGAATTCACATCTGCAAAAAAAAATTCACTCTAGTACTACCTTAACATTACTTGATATTACAGTCATTGTTATGGTAAGTACACCAACAAATATTTGAACAAAATTAGAATAAAAGTTAGACAGATAAATTGGTATCCCTAAATTTTAAATATATAAAATACTAGTCATGGCACTAATTATCATGTTGACCCGATTTATATTACATTTATTTGTTCTTAAAGTATTTATTTCAATATAGTTTATTATAATTTAATAAAAACAATAAGTTTAAGTATTATATTTTATAATTTATAAAAAGATCTTCCAACTCTTGATGAAAATCGTATGGTGTATTGCAAGTAGTACATTTAGTTTGACTTTAAGAAAATTAATTTTCATGTAAAATCGTAGTGAAATATGATGAAGTTGCTCGTTTTATACCTATATGAGATAGCTAAAAAAACTTATATCATAAATAATGCCTCATATTTCAGATTTTAGATGGCGATCAAGATTGAAAAAATATTCAGCTTAAAATTAAACTGACAGACGATGGTTTATTTTGTACTTCCATTACTTGTGAATTGTTATATTACACCTAAATATTTGAAAATATGCCAAGCTTTACGTTTTAAGTTTTTAAATTTTTATGAACGTAAGGAATTGTATCTACAACTAATTTCTATCGAGATAAATCTGCTAGAAACATCAATCTTAATAGTTTTTCGACAAACTCGCCCTACATATTCTATTAACGTAAAAATTACAACAAATGAATCGTAGATCGTTGAAAAATAAATTACAAATTTATGTATTACATGCTATAAAATATGGATCTCATGTACCAAGAATAATAGTTTTTATTAGAATATTTATATTTATTTTAAGCTAAATTGCGCGTATATATTTCAGACTGGGCTCGTCTTACAAGTTCATCAACTATCAAATCTTTTGGCGTGTACGAGTACAGAGAAAAGTACTGTAACAAATCTTCTATTCTGCATTATTTTTACTAATGCCACAATAAATTAGTTGGATTCTTTTATATATAGAACTGTTTTGTTGTCTATAATTAAAATACAAATTTATTTTAAAAATGTTGATAAAAAAATTACTCTTCATGTCTCCATTATCTATTATTTCATAATTGAATTGGTTTTCTTTATTACAATCATATTATTATTATATAAAATAATAAATTTTCAGGTTACATATTTTCGTACTCACATTAAATGACAAGAAAATCACAATATCTATATTCAGTGTTATTTTAATTAAACAATCCATGCAACTCACAATCATGGTTCTAGCTTAAACCTAGGGAGTTTAGTTTAATATTAAACGCTAAATAGTGACAATGAAATATGGAATCTGATCATTGTAACTCAGCTTAGTCAGTCGTGACTTAGTAGTGCTTTTATACAAGGTGTTTCAATAGTTCAGGAAAAAAATTAAATGGCAGTATGCTGATCTCGAATCAAAAAGAATTCTTTTTTGGAATCGTAAAATTATTTGCTCTTCATGTAAAGTATATGGCAGAACATAATGTTTTAAATGGTTAATATTAACATTTTATCGAAATAATTAAAAGTTATTTGTTCACCATTGAACCCTTACATAATTAAAATAAAAGTTGTGGTCAAGTTATTAATACATGTTTACTGAATTCAGTAGCACTTAATGTGAAAACCAAATAATTTAAGGAATTTTAGAAAATTATTTTTGATCCGGGATCAATGAAGTTTCTACCATTTAATTTTTTCTTGAAGACTAAATCGCAGGGAAATTTCAATTCGCGACTGACTGCGACTGACAGTTGTTTGGTTTCAACTTTTTGTTGTAATTACTATTAATTCTAATATTTTTACGAATCTATTAAATAATGAGTTAGTTTTATTCACATAGCGTAGTGTTAGTAATTAGTACATTATTAATAACACAACATTTAATTATTGAATTTGGAAACAATGGCATTGAAATTGAATTCACGGAAAACTGAATTCCGCCAATTAAATAAAATCGAAAAATAATACAATTATTCTACACGAAATGTTGCAAATATGAAGGAAAACACGAAAGACGTATTATTTTATTAAAACTTCAATTATGATGAACACTATTGAAGATAAGAAATTTGACAGTTACATCGTTGTATATAATATTCGCACATCGTTGTTCTTCCATGTCTATCTATTTAAAAATATAGCTATTTTACACAATTTTAAATCCAGGTTTTCAAGTCACTAATCATTAATGAAATTGCTCTTAGTTTCAGACATTCTATAATCTTAATAATGTTTGTGACTGCACTTCATGTTACTGTATTTATTTCTGTTATCTAACTATTAATTGCTTCTCACTAATATCACTAATCGAGTAAAATGACGTGATTACATTATACAGGCTGAGTTTTTTGGGCGATCATTGGGATCTCGAGAACTATGAGTGGTACAACTTCGATTAAATGAACAATGTAGTGTAATTATTTGCGGTTACGAAACTTAAAGTTCTGTCCGCGAAACCAAAAACCGAACTGATTCAGTGATTCAAATTTTATCAGTTTCCGAGTATGTTTTCCTTCCTCAACACTTTTCCTTATTCAGTTATAAATGATATCAAACAGTGGTTACCCGCGCACAATTACATCAGCCGGTTATTGAAATATTATCAACAAATGTCTTATTGTGGTTAATTCTTGCGTAAACAATTTAACATTCAGTTACAAAATTTAATAAGTATTAATTATTTAGAATAATTGAAAATTTATTGAATCAGACATTAATTTATTGATACAAATATTTAATGATTTTTTTCACCGGATCTTCGGTGTGTGAGTGCCCTAAGCAACTGCTTATTTTGCTTATTCGTAAATTTTCCCTGAATGCCACTCATTTTTTAAGAGTATCACTAATTTTTTTGTTAACATACAGTCTCTAGTTTCTTATGATAACTCGCTTAGCTCAATGAATGAGAATAATGTGAACATCTATTTAAAATAAAAACAATTTAGGACTTTATCGCTGAGTAAAAATATTAGCTGAGCAAAGGGAACGTTTCCTTGGGGGCACGAGCCCCAGTATCGCCCATGATCATATTACAAGTATCGATTCAAACCTCAAATCTCTAAAACTGTTGATTTTCGCAATTCAAATTTAATGACATACTCCAGGAAGAAGACAATGTTTGTAACTCGGTATTTTCCAATATCTATCCAAATATAATAGGTAATAGGTATCTAAATAAAATTGCATGAAGAGTTTTTATTTATTCCACATTTAAAACGAATTTAAAGTAAAATTAAGAAATATGTCTATGAAAACATATTCTCATATTCGTAAAAGAAAGGAACCTCATATTTTTTCTGCGAAGTTATGTGAACGTGTTTTAAGCAAATAATTTAATCATTTGACGGCTGGTAACTGCACCTCACGCGCATAATTATATCACTTATCGAGATCTGTTAGACAGAGTGCCACACCCAGTAATGGGTAAAAGGCGTGATGATATATTTATTTAATTTTTTTATATTTAAATAATTAGAAATGTGATAAATTACAAATTGCTCCGCACGATAAAGAATACACAAAAAGTGTGTGAAAACAGATGTTTTCTGGGTGGATATTCCAACTACTAATGAATAAGTTATGAACTATCGGAATAATCTAAATAAGTTCTTCGTTTTCAATTATAGATATAATTATTTAACCATTATGTCAAAAACGTTACATAATTTTAATACAAAGTCGAAAACGTTTAAATCATAATAACCGCAAAAACGGATGAAATGTATTATAAATAATTGAAGACCATAAATTCAAAATAAAGACAAAATGTACATTTTGAGGCAAGGTTTCTATTTACACAGTATAAGGAAGTATTGGAATCGTGAAAAAATCGGTGACGATATATTCGCGGAAATACCTCTCTCTCTCTCTCTCTGTCTGTGTGTGTGTGTGTCCGATTGTGCAATATCTCATGAATGAGATAAGATTATTAACGAAACTTGGTAATTATAAGTTGCATGGAAATATTTGGAACATAAAGTGTTATTTACAATTTTGAGAAAAATTAATTTTATATTTAATACTATATTTTAATAATCATAGTAGCAATAGAAACAAGAAACAAATTTTAATTTTCGCTTATCTAGTTATATATGTTTTTTTTTTTCGGAAAAACAAATAAATCATTAAAATGGTCAACTACTTTGGCAACGTTGCCTCAATTTAATCGACTTCGTATCTCACGGTTCTTGAGATACCAAGGGTTAGGCTCGAAAAACGAATATCCTGTATATGCTCCATCAGTAAAGTTAGACATAAAGTAGTCAACATTAATAAAAAATTATACGTAAACAAATTTGATATTTTATATGTTTCAAACAGATAAATGCTGAATTAGTGAAAAACTAAATTACATGTTTAATAATATTATATAACATTCATATTTTCTAAATATTAAAGATGTTGTGTATAAGAAAGTCGTGTGGGGTCCACACGATTTTTTCAATATGACTTCTTTATAATAAATACGTAATAATTTTTTATATTACTGTATATTTCTATCAAAAATACAATAAATAAAAGTAAATGTGCTAACAAATTATATTTTATATATAGAATTTGTCGAAGTTAAAAATAAAAAAAAATACATTTAGACCCTTTCGAACAAGACAAATTGGAAAACATTTCATAACAACAATACTGATAAAATAGGTGGAGCCAAGGGTGCGAGAGATAAACGTAAAAAAAGACAGAATATATATATATATATATATATATATATATATATATATATATATATATATATATATATATATATATATATATATATAAGAAAGAACCTTTACATAAACGATCATGTCTGTTATAAGTACATAAAATCTAAATTTCTTAGATATTCAACAATTATATATCCTAAAAATTAAAGTTTATAGCCTATGGAATAAAACGTATTCGAAGAGACGGCATCACATACAATAATATCAATCACAAAATTTTAATTTATTTTTATCAAAACAGATAGATTACCTACAATATAAAAAATGTTAATGTCTATTAATATGTAAATTTAATCAATTACTCCTAATTAGCTAATAAAACATACAGGCTGTTTCACATAAGTGTACCTTATTTCATTTTTTAAAAATCAGTCAATTTCAGACCAATATTGATGAAATTTTGGCTGATGATGACGCATCTATTAGAATCTTGTTTCACTAAGTTTTATCCGTATTGGTTACAATACGCGAAATTTGTATAATTTAAACTGAAAGAGGTCCGTTGCACTAATAAAAATGTTAAAAATTGAGTTTTGTGTAACAAAGATGAAGCACCGCCGCACTGGGATAAGAATATCGCGATTGGTTAAGTGAAAAATTTCCAGATCGTTGGATGAGTCGTGGGTCTTTACACATGCCCTGGCCACCTCGTTCTCCAGACATTTTTCTTTAGGGTTTTATTAAGTCAAAAGTTGATACCATATACCGGAATTGAAGGAATGAATTATGTTTGCTTTTGACGAAATAACTGTGGAAATGAGGCAAAAAAACTATGCTTGGGTATCGCGCTTGAAAATGTAATCGTTTTTCGAACATCAATGAAACCTTTTGACATAAAATTCTAATAGATGTTTCCCAGTTAAAAATTTACTGATTAATAAAAAAAAATTAATTGGGAACTCTTATGTGAAACACCCTGTATACCAAGCTTGTATAATTTTAACAATACCCGGAAAATCAGGTCTTATATAGTATCACTTCTATGATACTTGAAACATTATATTAATTATTATTTAATTTTAAAACATTTAACCGAAGCCGGAATTCGAAACTGACTGTTTGATTTCAGCAAATAATAATTAATTCCATATGCTAATAATAAGTATTTACTTAATATTGTAGTACATCGCTTACAAATTATAGTTAGCGTGTACCCTTTTTTAAGTCGATTGCGTGTTAAATCGAGACAAATTTTTGGAAAAAACAAATAGTTTGATGAAAGTTTCATATAATAAATATGTTTTTTAGTTAATTATATCCCTTGTTTTGAAATAAATAATATAAATATATCATCAAGGCTTTAATTACTGAGTCGTAGCAGATCTTGGTAAGTGATATAATATGCGCGTGAAGAGCGGTTACATTAAGATGTTAGTGATGGGGGGGCCACAGGGATAATTTAAATGTGGTGAAAATTGTTTGTGGGGTAGGTAGCTCAGTGGTATCGAGTCGGCCTGTGCATTAATTAATTTAATGAAATTTTAATGCGATATACACTGGTATGTTATTAATACTAATATTAATGCAGTTAAAATTTAAAGTTAATCGATATATACATCTTCAAATGACAGCCATCTAATTGTTTGTTTATTTAGTATATGTAAAAGAAAAAAAAATGATAGTTATACTGCTATACATTTTATGTGTATGGTATATTAAATGTTAAATTTAGTTAGAAATGTTGAAAATTTATTGTAGAATTTAGTGAATGTAAGATACTAGCGTTTTTAATATTATTTAAATTTTTATCGAAAAAATAAGATTTGGGCCAACTAATGTGGGACGGAGCTCGTATATAAAAACTCCTTCTTATTTATATCTCGCATTAAACCGGACACAGAATCCAAGGACGAAATATCACACACATGGGTACCTGCAGACTTTTTTCAAGGTGGGTCGAAAAAGATAAATTATATACTCCATATTTGTAGTATTCTGAAATATATTGTTTAAATATTTTAATAAAACAATAAGAAATAAATTGTCAAACATAAACAATATAAATATATGAAACATAAAATATTTTTTTGTAAACAATTATATGCCTACTATATACGAGCCCAAATTCATAATAGTTGGACTAGTAAATTCTTTTCATATTTTCGTAAAATAAAGTCAATTTTTGTCGCTGTATTTATTTTCTATGAACTTATTTATACCTACTTAATGTGTAACTGTAGTGTATTTTAGTTCATAAAATTTTTTTTTTATTGATTTCGGTAGGTTAACATTAAAAATATTTTATTATTAACAATGTAAGGATACTTCATAATAGTTGGACTATTTCAAGTATGTATTATTTGGAAATAAATAATTACAAAAGAAATAAAACCATAGCAGAGACCGTTGCCTAGCAACTATAAGTAACTTGTTGAAACAATTTCCAGTAACATATTTTAGTTTACTAACAATTATGGTTTGTGGTAAGCCTTTATCTGCAGATTTAAGGAAAGCAATAAGTAATTTAGCAAATAATGATGAATCTGCGTATAAAATAACAGCAGAATTAAATTTATCGCGGTCTAAAATTCGGAATATAATAAATTGCTATAAGCAGAGTGGTTTTGTTGATTTGAATAAGAAAACCGGCCGTCCATCAACATTTTCGCCGGCAGATTACCGCATTTTAACAAAAATAATTAGAGAAGACCGTCGTTCTACTACTGTTGAAATTGCTACAAAGTGGGGAAATGCACTTGATAGATCCGTATCAGCACGCACTACATTAAGAGCGTTTCGAAAAGTTGATTATGGATTTTATAAGGTGAGTCAAATAGACTTCATGAAAGCTAAAACATCAATGATATCCAAAAGGCAAAATTAAAACCATTGTGGACGGTTTCTTAGTGACAAAATAGGTTGAAATGGGTGAAATTCCGCAAGAATTGGGTTCAGTGACAATGGAACTCTATCACATGGAGCGACGAGTCACGTTCTGAGGTCTGTGTTGGAGATGAAAGGAGAATGATTCTTCGAAAGAAAAATTAGTCATTTCAAAAAGATTGCCTAAAACGTAAAGTCAAATTTCCAGCCTCAGTCATGGTATTAGGTTGCATGTCTGCCAAAGGAGTGGGCAATCTTCATTTTGTGAACGGTATTGTGAATACGGATAAATATATAGGAATTCTTCAAGATCGTCTTTTATCGTCCATTACCCGTTTACAAAATTCGTATGGAGAGTTTATATTTCAGCAAGATGGTGCTGCGTGCCATAATTCTCGTAAACCTAAGAGTTGGATTGTAAAAAATAATATTCCGATATTGGATTGGTTATCATCTAACCATGATCTGTCTCCAATCGAGACATTGTGGGGAAAATGAAAAAAGAATTGCGAAAGAGTTCAGCACGCACGAAACAAGAGTTAAAGTTTAAGTTCAGTGCTACATGGAACTCATTTACTCCAGAATTTTGCCAAACTTTTGTAAATTCAATACTAAAACGTATATTAGAAGTATTTGAATCAAAAGATGATGCAACAAAATATTAAATTTTGAAATAAATTGATGATTTACATTATTTTTTAAATAGTCCAACTATTATGAAGTGTCCTTTGATTATTAATAAGTAAATATTTCTTTTGTTAACCAACAATACTTAATATAATTTTTTTAATGAATTAATAAAATACTAAACTTACATTTTTAGTACGGCTTCATTCTTAAAACACTAATATAATCACGAGATTTAGCTTTGTTTTAAGAAAATGTGCAAAAAAATTACTGGTCCAACTATTATGAATTTGGGCTCTATATGCAAGGAGAAATTTAGTTTTTATTATTAGAACAAATAAAATTTTAAAAAAGCATTGCATATAAAACAAACAACAAATGCATTCATTAAGAATTAGATTAAAAAAATAAACTACATGTATCTAACAGTGAGCTCAAAATATACAGAACACTATGCGTCATTTAAAATGAGAATTTACCACGTATATGTGAGCAACACAAATTTGTTTGAAAAAGAACCAATGAAATGAAAGCTATATTGATTAGTTTTCTACTAGTGAGATTAATAAGTAAATATTTTTTACTTTAATTATCAATAAAATAAATGCAATTTTAATAAATGACAATTGAAAATAGTCTATTCAAAATCAAATTCCCTCTAGGAAAATTAAAATTGAAGAGAACTTTCCAAGAAATACCAAAAAAATTAAAAGATTATGTTTGTTATATTCTGACGCAAAATATAATTATCAGATAATATGTTGGCATGGATTTAAATTCGTTGTTACAAATAGAATATTCAGCTAGGGCTGCGCACCCGCTATATTCCCATTTACATAACAACTCATAAAGATACAATATTATTGGCAATTATCATATCACTTGTTAGTTATGATAATTTGTTAAATGAATATTTTGAGAAACTTTTTTGTGCGGAGAAATGGTTATGCGCAGATTATATACTTCGTTTTTTTTAGAGGCGACAGAAACTAGATCCAATAAAATAAAGTAACAATTATTAAAAAGTAAGGTACTGTGAAGTTTGAACTAAATAGAGAAAACATGTATTTTTAATTACAATTATATTTATAATTAACAAAATTTAAACAATAAACAGAAAATACACATCTTAACAAATATCAAAAATTTATATATTTTTTTGAAATATTTAAGTAGCAATACTTTAACATTGGACAAAATAACAATTAAATCTTAGTGACATGATTAGTAGTATTTTCGCATAAATATATTTTTATTTTTTGGCATTGGTTGAAGAGATGAAAGAAAAAATTTAGAACATTTTGTAAATTTGCAAGACGATTTGCAAAAATATGCTGTTTTTGTATTTAATAGCGCGAAATATGTTTCTGAAATTAAGAATGTTGTGGATGGTTTTGAAACTAGATTCAGTGATTTCGAAAAAATTGAAAACATTTTTCAATACGTTTCTTATCTATTTAATGTCAACTGAGATTCGAAGCAAGTCGCAAGTAAAATCGTAAAATTTTTCACATAGTACAGATTTTACTAGAAAATGAAATAAATACATTGCGAAATGATATCTTTATAAAAGCCAGATCACCAGAAAAACTTTTGAAAATATGTTTGCCCTAAAACGTATCCGAACGAAAAAAAAACACGAACTTTTAAATTATTGTTTTGGTTCCACATATCTGTGTGAATCGGCATTTTCATATTTAAAACATCGTTACTCTTACTAACTTGATACAGAACATGCTTTACGCTTGGCTTTATCACAGTATGATTTTGATTTTCAAAGCTTGGTAAATGACATGAACTTTATATTTATTTAAATTTGAATTTCATATAAATGTAAAAAATAATACTTTTAGATGTATTTAAATTCAAAATTAATAAATAATATTTTTCATTGTACGTTGCTTCAATTTTTTAACCATATGCAATTAAATTTAGGAATTAGTAGATCGCGGAACATTTTCAAGAAAAAAAGTCGATCGCATACCAAATTAAGTTGGCCACCCCTGCAATAAAGTAACAATGATTAAAAACATAAGGTACTGTAAAATTTTAATTTTAAAATTTGACTATGAGTAAAGTAAATTGAATCGGGAAAATAATGTCTTAGATTATAAAACGGTTACTCGTTTCACACGTTCAGTCACTCAGTTGTCCCTCGATGAACAACATCGTTGCTTTGCAGTGAATGAATGTTATTAGAATGTACAAAATTGTTATTTTTTCTACCATCAAAGTATTGCTCTTTAAATATTTGAAAAAATTTTAAATTTTTGAAATTTTGTAAGATATGTATTTTTTGTTTATTGTTTAATTTTGTTAATTATAAATAAAATTGCAATTAAAAATAAATGTTTCCTCGTTTTAGTTCTGAGGATAGGATAGTTATAGATTAACCGAACCGTTAACAATATATCATTGATTATTTTGTCCGATTTCCGACAATCTTCTCCTTGTCTTAGATTATGTTCTAAAAAAACTCGTTAACTGCGATTTCATTTTTCTCAGTCTCGAGACAATTTTCATCTGAATATTGCAATTAATGAAAATTGAAGCAAAAGATTTGATCATTAAATAGAATTTAAATGGAAAATACCACATAGATATACATGACCTGATATGCTACCAGTTTTGGCACTTAAATTACATTCTTATAAAACAGTACTTTATTATGTTCAAGTAGAATCAAGATTGAGACACGCCGCATGCGTCATCCTCCGTTTATACTATATTCACCATCCAAAAACAAATGATTAGAACTAAAGCTGGTGCCTCCTCTGGACTAATTTTCTCCGAATTTAAAATTCTAACACTGCTATCTCTTTATATTTTTGGACTCTGCATACAAGTTTTTAAAAACAAAAACGATTTCAAACTAAATGTTATTATACGAGTGCATCCTTTTAATACAAGACAAAAGCAACTATTTAACATCATAAATATGAAACACAATTCGCTATCCTATATACAAGAATCAAATATCTTAAATAAATTGCCTTTACAATAAAAGGAGCAAGAATCAAGAACAGGTTCAGAAACTTACTTATATTTTGCAAAAAAGTTACTATACGTTAAATGAATTTCCCACATACTGCAGCTGATTGAACCCATTTTGAAGTGTCTTCCAGATTTATGTAATATTTGTATTATAAATTCATTATTATTAATATTATTCTTTATTAAGCGGAAAAAATACATTGTTTTTTAAGAGTGTCTAGTTATTTTATTAATGCGCTTGAAACACAAAAAAATATAGTAATAAAATATTTAATATGTACTTTTCTTATACGCTACTTTTTTGTAGAAAATAAATAAATATGAATTTTTAATTAATACGCATTGAAATATTTTAATAGTAACGTTCTTTATACTTAATTTAATCGGAAATCCTTGGAAGAGTGCACTTTCATAAGTGATTACATAATTAACAAAGAAATAAATGTGTACCTAAGCAATGATTATATCCCTGATTATACTTGAGAGAAACAAATATAAAAGTAAAAGTTGTAGAGAATAATTAAATAAAATACATCTATCCGTCAATTATCATTACTACTGAAGGCTGATGCTTGAAACAGTGCAATAGTGCTTCAGCTCCAATTCAGAAAATATGAAGTACTCAAGCAAATATATTTCATTTTCTTATAGAATTTAGTCTTTGGGAATTATGCTATATATTTTTTTATTAATTAAATTAAAATTATAAATATTAATTACTTAAATCTAATGGGGTTGGTGGCTCAGTGATATCAAGTTGGCCTGTTGATCCTGAGAACCTCGGTTCGATTCCTACTACCAACAAACAATTTTCACCACATTAAAAATACCCCTATGGTTCCACCTCCAGTAACATCTTTGGGGGCTGTGATTTAACAGCGGGTAACCGCACTCCCAGTCATGGGTAAAAGGCGCGAAATTAATAAGTAAATATTAGTTTACTGTTGAAGAAGTTCTATGTCTGTTCTCTTTTATGCGGCGAGAAATTTTGTTAGTAGTTCGCGCGTTAGGATACGGGTGTTCGAGCTCATGGTCTAATTTTTGTACCACTGGGTTTCCTAGACTTCACGTGACTAATAAATTTCCCCATATTTTATTATTAAATGAATGTCAACTTAATAATAATATAAAAGTGTAAGAAATTGTAATAATAATAGGGCAAATAGTAACAATTCCAAATTGCGTAAGTGCCAAACTTCCCTTATCTCATCCATGAGCGCCAAATTTTCAAATGTTCCTTGGGGGCGCGTGTTTTAATAATGATCAAAATCATAACAACTATTAGCGAATTGTATAGAATTATCTCAATATTTTACCTATAAAAACATAGATACGGAAACTTATCGTCTGAGAATATAATAGATATGGAATAAAATTTTACTTAAATGGAAAACATTATCGTAACTTTTATAAAATTAGAATGGCATAAAGAACATAAAGATAATATCAATAAATTGACTTGCTCACACTCATTGCGAAGAAAATCTACCAAAAGTATAAGTATTACTATTATCAATCGTTTTGTTAATAATGTCAGCAGGGTCAGATTAAGGTATTGCGGATCTTATAAGCAAAAAAAGGATATGTCTCCTCCCAAAAAAATATAATTTAAAAACTTCAGAAAATACACTCTTGGTATCTCTTTATTTATAATCAATTCAAACAAAAAATGTGAATTTATAACAGATTTTCATTATGTAAATATAAAAGTGCGAATTATTTGAATTTTTAAGTTGTAAACCAGTGAACAACTGTCATTTGTCTGAAACTATAGAATACAGTGTAAACAATTTTTACATTCAGTTACATAATTTAATATGTATTAAATATTTAGAATAAAAAAAAATTATTATTTTTCATTGAAAATTAATTTACAGATACAATTTTTTCCAGTGGTCCAGTGTATGAGCATCCTAAGCAACTGCTTGTTTTACTTATTCGTAAAAAAAATATAAATAATTTAGGGCTAAAGCCCAATAAAAATATTATCAGCGCAAAGAGGACGTTTGCTTTTGGACATTACCGCAAGGTGAATTGTCCTTGGAAGCACGAGCCCCAGTACCCCTGTGTAATCGACGCCCATGATCATATCGATTCAAGTCTCAAATCTCTAAAACTGTTGCTTTTGGCAATGCAATTTAATTATCTACTCAACTAACTACTGCAGGATAAAGAAAAATGTATTCAAATTGGTATTTTCTAATACCTACTCAAACATAACAAGTAACAGATATCAAAATAAAAACCCATATTTAAAACGTATTTAAAGTAAAATAAAAAAATGTCTTTATGAAAACATATTCTCATAATCATAAAAGAGAAATAATCTTATATTTCTTCTGTAAATTTGTAAAACCCAGTTTCATCTTAACTTTTAAATTATGTTAACGTGGTTTAAGGAAATCATTTGAATGATTAGAAATAAATTACATATTTGTTCCGCACGATACAAAATACATAATAATAATTGTATTAATATTATGAAAACAAATGTTTTCTGCCGGGATATTCCAAATGCTAATGATTGAGTTATCGTAAAAGTTTAACTCTAAATAAAATCTTCGTTTTTAATTATAGACATGATTATATAAACATTGCATCAAAACCGTTACATAATTAATTAATAAATTACTGTTAAAGTGTATTGATACCTGGACTTTTTTTTAAATCCGACCGCGTGTTAATTCGGGACAATACTGAACAGTCAGTTTATACAGAATCTATCTTTTATCTATCATCATCACGGCCTTTACCCATTACTGGGTGTGGCACTCTGCCGTAGCAGATCTCGGTAAGTGCTATAATTATGCGCGTGAAGTGCGGTTACTGACCATCAAATCAGGGCCCCTAAAGATGTTAGTGGTGCGGGAGCCGCAGGGTAATTTTAATGTGGTGAAAATTGTGTGTCGGCTAGATTTACAAATCCACAGCCCAACTCGATACCACTGAGCCATCTACCCCCATTACAAAAAAAAATAATCAATTCCAATCTATGTGCTAAAATAACATAATCATCGGTAATAATCTTTTGCAAAATAATCAAAAAAATTTCATCAACACAACTTTTCTGCTTCAAATGAATGACTTTGACTGTTTCATGGTATTGTAACAAAACGGGTAATTCAGAATTTGGTTTTGTTTATAAATTATGATATTTCACTATCAACTCAGCTTCGAAAGATACAGACTAATTAAGCGTTATCTTAAGTATCTTTCTAAAGTTGACTTGACAGAGTTTATTTTGTTTATCAAATTTATTAGTGCATATGTTATAACTTCAGTATTCCGTAGATCATTATTTATCAAGTTTATAGCTTTTCTGAATTGTCGCGTCTGGTTACACGGGATGTGATGACATCTGGGTAAATTATAGCTAAGCGAGGGGTCGGAAAGATTTAACCTCGTCTGGGTTTTTTATGTAAACACATATGTGACCAACGGAACGATACTACCCCTTACCCTTTGTCAGAACATCCAATGGAAACAACAACGGATTAGTTAGTGGTTGATTAGCATCGGTCGAGACAAGTTTGGTTCTCGCACCGTATGTGCAAGATGTAGATCTTGCCATGTATTTAAGTATTTAGTAACTTAAAGATTAGTTTTATTCATACGTTGTCGTTGATGTTTCCATTGCCGGATTTGCTTATATTAATTTAAATTATAGTTTATAACTTCTGTAAATTTTACGTTATATTTTTATATATTTCATTTTTATGTCTTATTAAATATATATTTTTACTAGAAGTTCGTCTTAGTTCGTCTCATTCCGTTTTATTTCGCGTTTTATTTAATCTTGTATTAAATCGCGTTATATTTCGTTTTGATTTCAATTTAGTTCGTTTCATTATCAATTGTTTTATACGCGTAACAGTCGGCTCTCACAGCCCTGTTTCAGTATGTGAGACTACAGTCCCTGCATCCGACTTAGATATCAAATTTTAATTTGCTCATTCAATAAATTTTGTAAAGGAATTTAAAAAATATAATATATAAATGTATTTATTATATTTGGGAATTTGCAATTCTGAATGAAATGTAGCCAAATAAAAGAAAATATAAAAGACCTACTACTTTATTTAAATTTCAATTATCATAAATAATTTTGAAAAAAATATATATTTGACAGTTACATTGTAGCACTATATATATATAGATATTACCGCATATCGTTTCTCTTCTGTAGCGAACTATATTTGAACATGTATCTATTTTAGGCAATTTAAAAGGCAACCTTTACAGTAACTAATTATTCAAGAAATTAAGCAAAATATTACCGATGTAGAATTATTTTTATTTGAAGCATAATATGGCCGACAACGAATATGTAAAATCTGATTTTGCAAGTTAAACACTTATGTTTTTATATTTATGTAAGTACTGCACAAAGGGTGTATATTCTCCCTTTTAAAAATTATAAAATTTGAAATTATATCACTAACCGAGATCAGCTGCGATAGAGTGTCAGTCAGTTATAAGATAAATAACGTAATGACGTAATATTTGTTTTATAAAAATTACTCAGGTTTAAAAAAATAACCAAAGCTTGTTTTCACTAATTTCAGGTTTTAATAGTAATAAATAAAATTTTATAAACTTACCTTGAATGAAAACCAAAAGTATAGCAACGATGTATGTTGAGAGAAACATTTTTATTGAAGAAAAATAACTTGTCCAACACAAAAACAAACACTACGACACTTGAAAGTTCTGTCCGCGAAACCAAAGACCGAACTGATTCAGTGATTCAAATTTTATTTCCCTTCCTCCAAATTTTTCCTTGTTGAGTTATAAATGATTATCAACCAGTGGTTAGCCGCGCACAAAAACATTAGCCGGATATTGAAATATTATCAACAAGTTAGTTGATATGCACATTCGGTTGTGGTTTCACGAACAACATGCTATCGTCATCCATTCGTCTTATCGTGATTAGTTTTTGCGTTGCAAAATAACGTATCGTTTTGAGCAAATCAGAATTTCAATTTTTATAATATTAAATTTTTATTTATTTATGCTACTTTGTACAAAAGAAACTTAATCCCAATTAGTCGCATTGTAGTATTTCAGATATTTTTAACTTGAGTGGGATTCGAATTCGAGATCTAAGTAAAATTGCGCCCTAAGCCCAGCACTATATGGCGCCCTTTTTCTACTTTTGTAATTTATTATGTGTGAAGATATTTTATTCAATTATTTATATTATAGAGTAGATAGATAGATAGATTCTTTATTAAATTCGTACCTTTCGGTTTAGAATTCTACATTTCTAATTATACAATAAAAATAAATAAAAATGAAGGCGTATTATAATAAGTATTTTGTCTGTAGTTATTTATGTATATGTTACAAAATGTGTACAAGTTAGTATTACTATTTTAATATTTCTTCTCTTCTGTTTTTTACTCTTCGGATCCATGCTTCTCCACTTCCTATTTCGTTTAATACGTAATAAATGCTGTGCTCTTCTCTGGCTAGTTCTCTACAGTTGTACATAAGATGTTGAATTGTCTCGCTATCTTGTTGGCATAAACGGCATTTTCGTTCATTTTCGTCAAGCCAGTACTTGTTACCAATTACCTCATTTCCACATCTTAGTCTTGCTATCGCTTTTATATTTTTCTTATTCTCCTTTATGAGATAGATTGGCGTGTTTGCAGTTCGTAAGTGTTTATATACTGGATTATATTTTGACTCTGTTATTTTATTGTTCTGTTCCTGTTTCTGTAGCTGTTTATCTCTTCTTTTCAGTTCTTCCTTTATTTCGATGTTGTTATTTCTGTATATTTCTACTTGGGTTACTGAATATCCATTTCTTTCGTAGTATTCTCTTCTTTTAGTATCCCATTTTTTTCCTCCTGTATTTCTTTTCTCATTTTTCATCGTTTGTTTCCAGCATTGGTATAAAATACTCTCTGTGTCGTATTTTCTTATTTTTTCTTCATATTTCGTGGCTCGCAGACCCGTTTCTATTCTCATTTTATCTCGATTTGTCTCTTCCATAATAATGTAGTGTGGTGTGTGCCTTTCCAGGCCTAGTGTCCACTTCAGATATCTAGTCTGGATGTTTTCTAGTTTACTACTTTCCGACCAACCCCATATTTCTGCCCCATACATTAAAATACTTTTTACAATTGTATCAAATAGCATCATTCTTATTTTAAAATTGTTGGGAAATTTTCTCTCTGCAATGCCCCAAACTTCTCTCATTGCTACGTTCGCTTTTTTTATTTGATTTTCTATATGTTTCTCTTCATTGTTGTTTTGTTTAAATGTGTATCCTAAATATTTAAACTCTGTTACATTTTCTATTGGGTATCCTTGCCATGTCCATTCGATTTTTTTGTCTCTACCGCCACCTTTCCGAAATTTCATCATTTTTTATTTTTGTATATTAAGAACCATCATTTTTTTCTTCAAATATTTTTCTAACCTCCTTAATAATGATTTCATTTCTTCTTCCGATTTTGCGAGTAGCACCAAATCGTCCGCGTACGCTAGTGTCCAGAATTTTTTCCTCCCCACCACCACACCGCCTGTTTGTTCTTTGCTGAGGTATTCTTCTATATCTGATAAATAGATAGAGAACAGTGTTGGACTCAATGGGCAACCTTGCCGTAATCCCTTTATTGTCCAGAAATCTTCTGAATATTTTTCGCCTGTTCTTATTGAATTTGTTGTTTCATTATACAGGGTGTCCCATTTTAATCTGCCAGTAGCGATAATTCTGAAACATTGCATTGAATCAAAAAGTGTTCCAAATGAAAAGTTAATGGTTCTGAGGGGGACATCTGATGCCGTAGACTTTGCCCCCCCACGCCCCTCAAGGGGGGCGGGAACAGGGGGCAACTTTAAAATCTTAAATGGAAACCCCTATTTTTTATTGCAGATTCTGATAGAGGGTTAAAAAGTATGTAAGTTTTATTCGAAACACTTTTTTTATTGGTCGAGAGATGGCGCTGCAAATGTAAAAGTTAGGTTTTTTGTCAATTAAATTGCGAAAATCGTCACGTAATTAACTGTTATTATTACTTAAGACTTACTCACAACCTTACAAGGTGGTTTTTTTCTCAGCCTGCCCAAATACTACCCCGCCCCCCCCTACAAAGACGTAAAGTACTCAAAAATAGCGATTGAGTACTTCTTTTTCAAATTAAATAATGGTAAAATAATTCAAAAAAGAATGTCATTTTTTTTCAAACAGTGTTTGACCGGCCCCCTTACATAGCCCCACCCCCCACTGGGGCTGGTGGCAACTTTAGAATCTTAAATGGAAACCCCTATTTTGTACCTCAGACTCGGATAGAGTTTTAAAATGTAGGTCAATTTTAATCGGGGTATTTTTTAAAGTTGGGTGGGGCTATGTGGGGGGCCCGGTCAAACACTGTTTGAAAAAAAATGACATTCTTTTTTGAATTATTTTACCATTATTTAATTTGAAAAAGAAGTACTCAATCGCTATTTTTGAGTACTTTACGTCTTTGTAGGAGGGGGGGGGGTGTTGGTAGTATTTGGGCAGGCTGAGAAAAAACAACCTTGTAAGGTTGTGAGTAAGTCTTAAGTAATAATAACAGTTAATTACGTGACGATTTTCGCAATTTAATTGACAAAAAACCTAACTTTTACATTTGCAGCGCCATCTCTCGACCAATAAAAAAAATGTTTCGAATAAAACTAACATACTTTTTAACCCTCTATCAGAATCTGCAATAAAAAATAAGGGTTTCCATTTAAGATTTTAAAGTTGCCCCCTGTTCCCGCTCCCCTTGAGGGGCTGGGGGGGCAAAGTCTACGGCATCAGATGTCCCCCTCAGAACCATTAACTTTTCATTTGGAACACTTTTTGATTCAATGCAATGTTTCAGAATTATCGCTACTGGCAGATTAAAATGGGACACCCTGTATATTTCTTTTATTTTATTAATTAAATGGGAGTCTATGTTCTTCTTTCTCATGATATCTAGTAGTATTCCACGGTCTACTGTATCGAACGCAGCTTTTAAGTCAACAAAAAATGCGTACAATTTTCCTCTTTCTTTTGATATTTCTTGTTCAATTACCTGATTAAGAATGTAAATGTTATCTGTTGTGCTGCGCCCTTTTCTGAATCCTGATTGTGTGTCCGGTAGGATCTGGTGGCTTTCTATTTCGTCTTGTAAACGTCGATCCAGAATCATGGCGTATAGTTTGTATATGGTGTTTAGTAGCGTTATACCTCTGTAGTTCTCTGGTATTTTGGAGTCGCCTTTCTTGTGGATTGGGATGATTATTCCTTTGCGCCATTGTTTTGGAAAACTACGTCCACTCCATACACTATTTATAATTTTTGTAATTGCATAGTTTAGTTTTTTGCCCCCATATATCCATGCCTCGTTAGGGATTCCATCCTCTCCACACGCCTTATTCTTCTTTAAGTTTTTAATGTGGCATGCAATTTCTTCCTCTGTTATTTCGGGTGTTATTTGAGTTGAATTATTATCTAGCAGTTCTAAATTTGGTTTTTCTTCTTTGCCTTGTAATAAATTGACAAAATGTTTTTTCCATTCCGCCAGGCTTATGTTGTCGTCAATTTCTTTATATGATTTACGTTCTTTATTTATATATTTCCATGCCTGAGTTTCTGTTCTTATATTGTGTAATTCTGATATTACTTTTTCTTTAAATTTAACTTGCTTTTCTTTCAGCAACATTTTATATTCTTTACTTTTCATGGTATATTCCTCAGTAGATATTTGTCCTTTTCTTAGCCTTCTTAAGTGGCTTCTTACTTCCATCTTTTTTTCTTTACACTGTTTATCCCACCAGTCGTTTTTACGGATGTTACCTGGTCTTATTTTTTTAGTTATACTTATTATTGCCTCATTAACTAATAACATTGTTTCATCTATTTCTTCATTGTCGATGTTGTCGTGTCTTTTCGTTGAGATTAAGTTTTCAATTTGTTCTTTATAATTTCTTATGTTTTCACTATTCCAATTAATTATTTTTCGTTCTTCTCGTATTGTAGCTTGTGAATTTGTTCGATTTGTTAGGGTTATTACTAAAGGTAAATGTTCGGATTCAATTCGCTCCTCTACTTCGAATTTTTTTATTTTATACAGAGCTTGATTATTAACTATCCCATAGTCAATTACTGAGGCTTGATTCCTACTGTTAATATACGTATATTCTCCTTTCTCATCTCCTACCATATTTCCGTTTAATATATTCCATCCTTTATCTTCCGTCCATTTTATAAGTGTTGTTCCTTCAGCATTTTTAACTTTGTCTTTTGTCTTGCGTTTGTTGTCCTCTTCATTATTACTTTCGCAGATTGAACCCTCCTCGCCTATTCTTGCGTTAAAATCACCAGCAATAATTAAATTATTTTCTTGTATTTCTTCTACGTTGTTCTCTATGTCTGTGATTATTTCTTTAAGTTTATTGTTGTTGTATATTGTTAATATACGCCATTCTTCGTTATCTAATTTTATTCTTCTCTCTTGAATTTTTTCTTTTGTAATATTACTTGCCTTTAATTCTATGATGTTATTTTTAATACCCGTTATAATTCCCCCTTTCGCTCCCCCTTTTTTAAATTTTCTTGTTGCATATACACATTCCCATTTAAATTCCTTTGGTAATTTCTTTTTAATCTTGTACCAATCTTTTTTTTCTACCCAAGTTTCAATCAACCCTATAAAATCGTAATTTCTAATATAATCCCAAAAATTTAAGTCTTTTGTTTTTATTCCCGAAATATTCCAGAATCCCAATTTTATTTCGTGTGAGTTTTGAGAGTCGGTATTTAATTCGTCATTCTTTACGCTGTGTCGTTTTTTGAGTGCGGTGTTTGTTCTATTTGGTTATTTGATTCATTCCATGAGTACCATTTCCCTTGTATCTTAATTTTCTTATATGCTACTGTTACTAATTTACCACTACTTCTTTCTTTTTTTGCAATTTCTCTTAGTTTTGCTTGTATTTCTCTTTCTTTTACTGTAAGATTATGGTCTATATAAATTTTTTTTCCCTGTAGCCTGTATTTATTTTTCATTATTTTTTGTTTTTCCTCCCAATTTTGCAGATTAACTATAATTAATTCTTTTTCACCTCTGCTGATTTTGTATGTTTCTGCAATTTTAGGTTCTGCACTCATTACATTTTTAAGCCATTCTGTTATGGCCTCTTTTACATTCGGGTTTTCTAATTTTATTCCTTTAATAACTACACTATTCTTCCTCAGGCGTTTTTCTCTCTCTTCTTCTCTCATTTCTATTTTTTCAATGCGTTTCATTAGTTCCATTTTTTCCAATTTCCATTCTTGTTCTTTGTCTTTCATGTCATCTTCAAGCTTCTTTATCATTTCATTGTTATTCCGGATTTCTTTTAGCATTTCTTCTTTGTTGTTATTATTTTCTGTTCTCATTTCCTGGAGCATTAGCATAATTTGATCCATATTTTCTTCTTTATTTTCGTTTGAGTTTTCTTCTTGTTTCTTTGGCGACCTCTTTGTCAATTTACTAGGTTTAAAAATATTAGTTTCGGTTGATATGCCTTTGTATTCAGGGCTTTCTCGTTTCCTTTTATTGATGTCGTCTAGACCGGACACGTTTTGTGCTCTGTCTTTTTGTTTGTAGCTCATTTAGAGATGTTAGCACCTTGGTTGATACGTAACCGTCTTATTAAAAAACTAAATTGGTTCTTATGTACCAGTTTTACTGTAGTGCAAGACTGGTTGCGGAGTTATTTCTTATTTTTATTATATTTCTTTTATTAGTATCAACAGACGTCGCTACTTGTTCCACCAGCGGACGTGGATTCGTGATGTGACAGTGAGTCAAGGTTTTTTTTTTTTCTTGGTTAGAAATTTTCATTATTAGTTTTCTGCATAAATTATTAAAAAGGATACTTTTGCTGCTATTATCCACAATATATGTTGTACCTCCTTCGGAATTCTCTAGGTTTACCTGGATTATCAGTCCCACAGTGTTTGAATAACAGACTTAAACATAAATTTATTGGCCTAAAACTTTTCACGTCAACACCTTCAAATTTTTAATTATTTACATTATATATTATTATTATATATTAGTTACAATTAAATTACCATAATGTAAGGAATAACAATAATAATGAATAAGTGTTTCATAATAATTAATACAAAGAAAGAAACAAAAATAAACCAAAAGAAAAAATGTAGATACATAAAGCAAGAAATATATGAAATGCATGAGCTACAATAAACAATCATTTATTAATCCTACAAAATTACAATTTATTTTTGAACAGCTTTAAATTTCGTCAGTTCTTATATCAGAATTTAAACTATTGAAATTTACAACATACTCATTGAAAATTGAATTACTTCTCACATTATCTACACGTAAGTGGAATTTTCGCCTAGTAACTTAGTTCTATATATCTTTTTTGAAGAATGTTTCACGTAAATATTCAGGAACTACGTTATTTATAATTTTGTAAATAGATACTGTAGCATTCAAATTAATTTATGCACTTGTATTGTAAACAAATCAACATGTCAGTTTGCTGCATCTGCGACAGTTTAAGATTTATTTCTTTAGTCTGTAAATGCGAGTGGCGACGAAATTAAATTTGTGATTGAACATAAACATATGAAATAGTTATAAACAATCGATGCACTCCAGCTAGATACTAACTCGAGACATAGAAGAACAAATACTAATCAAATAATTGAACTCACATTAAACAATATTTTTAATTAATTAACTACATAATTAAAACAGTATATTTAACATTCAAAACATAAAAAACTTTCAAATAAAATTATCTATATTTTCCGCCCCTAAAATTAGCCTCGCTAGCAGCGGGCCTCGAGAGCCTAAACCTAAATCCAGCCCTGCGCTCACCACACCACCGTACTACCGGATAACTTATCACTAGTGATAACATCGAATTTGATTTAATTTATAAAATTCAATATTGAACAAAATATTCATGTTGCAGAAACTATATCTTTAGGGATGTAGGAGTAAAGTTTATACTAGATAAATCAACAAAATTATATAGGTTGTTTCAACATTTTAGGAAAAAAATGCAGATATATAGGCCGTATTTGTTTGGGAACTTTAGGTTCAACCCTGAACTGACTTAGAACTAACTCGTGTTACTTCCAAATAAATGATGCATCTAGCGTCAGTAAATTTAAAATCTGAATGCATGTTCGAAGCGACATCTGCTTAGTTTTGTTTGTGTGTTAAATTGTCAAATAATGAATGAAAACATATAAATGATTTTAAAAGGTATAAGAGAGGTGTTGGGTAAAACGTTGTATTGCACTCGTGTGGAATGCCTACAAGTATTAGTCACTCAAGAAAAGTAGCCACTCGCTCTTCCGCATCGTGGCTAAAATTTTTCTGTCGTGGACTAATATATCACAATCCACACTAGTACAATAAATTACTATTACTTGAAGAAACGGTTGTTCGAAATACGAAGGCGCAGGCTGAGTATTTTACACCGCAGAGTCAAGTAAAAAAACTTTCCTGACATGCTATGTATACTGTTTTTTCTGAAACCGTTTAATTACTTAATAATTAACCATAAATAGTTCAAAATGTTATTTTTTTATAATAATCATATTGAGAGCAGACTTCCTATCCGTATCCAAAGATGATCGTTGAATGTGTATAATGGTGTTTTAGTGACTACACTGAAGTATGGTAGTGACTGTTGGGTGTGGATGAAGAAACATGAACGTCCTATAACTTCTGTGGTAATGGGGTATTTGGGGGGTGTGTGTGGAATGTGAGATTGAAAAGAATGTAGTTAGAAAAATGGGTATAAGTCAGTTGAGATGGTTTAGGAATGTAGAACGTATGTCGAATGAGGGATTGGTGAAACAGGTGTATATTAGAGAAATTTAGGATAAAAGATTGCGTGAACGATCTAAGAATAAATGGATGTATTCGATTGAAGAATTGTTGCGTGAATGAAAATTTTGTGTATGAAAGGAATTATGAATGTGGTTGAAACTAAAGTGATGTGTCAGGATAAGAACGTTTGGTGAAGATTAATTGCGGGTTGAATCTGATGATTTAAGATAAATGCAGATTTCTTGATTTTAGTTTGGTTGTTTAGTAATTTAATTAGAGTGTTTCCCTGCAATTGTGTGAAATTCACTCTCAAAAACAAGCATAGGGGAGAGAGTCCCTTCGTTCCTTATATTTTTATTCGTTCTTTGATCTAACGTATAGTGTTTAACTGCAATTGTGTGGTATTCACTTTCAAAAACAAGCGCAGAGAGACATTCCCTTCCTTTCGTATCTTTTTGTTTTATTTTCAGTTACTACATTGTGCGGAATTTTCTATTAAATACAAGCGTAGACTATCGCTTTCATCTTTTCTAATCTTTGTAGATTCGTGATCAGATTCGTTGTTAGGAATAAGCGTGAGTAATTTGAATTGTTATGCGCTTTTGTTATGTACGTGGAAAAAATATGAATGAAAAGTGAATAGGTGGGACTGGATAGATGTTATTGAAGGTTTGTTGTGTGATGACTGATTTCGATTGTGATAAGTAAATCACTTTCTATGGAAGGATTTATAATTGTGGTTGCAGTAAGGGTTAGTATGGAAATGTTTGACGGGGATTGATTATTTGATGAATTTAATGAATAAATATTTTATGAATGATTTTAGGGTTCGTGCTACCCCATTTGATGGAATGTTGCGTGATGTTATATATATTTATTTATTTATTACTTATTCAAGTATACAATTTAAAAAAATATAGTTAAAGTACAAAAGATTCAAGTAAAGTGTTTATCAAACTCTTTTATATTTTATCTGATTGTCGTGGTAAAAATCTATTTTCCGTACTAAAATAGGTCAGAAAAGTAAACACTTTCTTGTTGGTTTCAGAAAAAGAATACTTTAATAAACATTAAATTGTTTACGCTGTTCTACAAACTTTTTGACTGATAACATTTGTTCACTGGATTACAAATTATATTAATTCAAATGATTCGCACTTTTATATTTACACGAAGACCTGTTTTAAATTCAATAGGAAGTTTTCTTACGTGTCGCCACTGTATGTAATTTTTTTCTTCATCGTATATGTATTTGTATTGATTGTATATCAAGAGATAATAATTATTGTCTTTTATTTTTTAAAGTTATAATTTTTAACGGTCGTAAAATTTCAATCAATTCCGTGCTTTATTTACGAAAACATTTTACATTTTACTAAATTAAAAAAACATCTTCCGGACGTCACTCTTAACAGTTCTATATTTATATTTTTTAAAGATCAGCATTTAATAGTATACGAGTATAAGTCAGAAAAGTGATATTTTACGCTGAGTCAAGTAAAAACACTTTCCTGAAGTGTTATTAGACCTGAGCATGAGTTAAATCAAAGGAATTATAAATTGATTGAAATCATATTTCTTGATTTAAATCAAGTGAATTAAGCCTTTTTTTAAATTCGCACTTGTGAATTGTTCTAGAACTGAAAAAAGGTTTAAATCCTTTTTTTGGGCTTAATTCAAATGAAAGGGCTTAATTCAATTAAAAGGGCTTAATTCAATTTAAATGATTTAATTCAATTGAAAGGACTTAATACAATTGAAGGACTTAATTCAAATGAATATTAGTGCATCATGATAAGCGCTGCAACATTGTATGTGCTTTTCATGTTCAGGCTCGTAAAGCTCGCTAGTTAGACGAGCAATTTGTGTATAATAGAAACGTTTTTGGGATTGTCTTATCATCAAATATGGAAAAAACTTAGTAGAACTATAAAAAACTAGTGCAATATTTAAGGTGGTACTATCATGGAAGCATTTAACCCGGATTTTAATGAAATGTAAATATGTAATTTTTCATGTGTTTCTACAGTAGTATGCATTTTTTCAAAAAAAGTTTACCGTTGTTGATGTGAGTAATGTAAAGTTAAAGTCGACCAAAAATGCATTGGCGTTATAGGAACTGTACGTCGCGAGGCAGCTTACTGCGTAATAAATTCATATATTGTAGTTATTTTTTAGCAAAAAACTAACACACAGTACATCATGTAGAGATAAAGGTATGAAAATTAAAAACCCATGCTTTACCGGATTAGTTTTAAAGAAATTGACGTTGAAAGTTGGATATTCTATGATTTTCAATGAAACAATGAGACATGCTTGGCAACGTTGCACGGGTAGATAGATATGGTCGCACGCGTAAACAGAGATGATCGCAGGCGTAGACAGAGATGGTCGCACGAATGACAAAGCAAGAACTATGAAACTTATTATTTCGATCAGTAAAATATATTAATTTTAATACAATAAAAATATTGCTGCATTTTATATTTATTTATTTGTTGTTACAGTTGATAATAATTGCTTTGGTGCATTTTTCTTATGAACTGTCAACAGGATGTATCGATAATACAGTTACGTTTCGTACCGACTGATAATATCATGTTGCTTGTGGTTCTCGCAATGTTGTCATAGCTTCTGCTGTGTAAAATCTTACACTGCTATTGGTTGGCATGAAACATTCACTTCCAAAAATTTTGTTATGTTACTGAATTTCATAAACTGGTTAAATTGTTTTATTTAATATATTCAATGTTATTGTTAATGATACGATATTTGCAGCGAAATGTTAATTCTGTTAATAACCTATACCATAGAAAAATGTAATAATTATTTTATAAACTTTTTAGGTTACCTATACTTTTGTATGAGACTGTCATGATGGAACCACCTTAAGTGATCAACTAGTTTTAAAAATAAGCAAGGAAAACTAAACTTATTGAAGAGAATTAAATAATATTAAATTTACTATCGGTATGTGCGTTATAAATAATTATTTTAAATTTTTAACCAAATCTTTATTTTTTTGAATTATATAACAATATAATTATTTTTGTTCTTGAGATTGACAATGCTGGTGCACGTTTAAATATTACATTTCTGGCTGTAGCTGTCGGTGATCTGTAAATTGATTCGTGATTGTGTTACACTTCACATTCGTTTCACATTACTAGCCATTTTATATATTTTTACAAAGAGAATTCGTATATTTGAAGACTCTTAAGTCTATAGTAGATTAAAAGCTAAATTGTTACAATGCAATACAATTTAAAACCTGGTACAGTTTTAATGTAAAAATATCAACATATGTCCTTCATTTAGTTACATTTTTTGATGACGTAAGTCAATTCTTTGAACATATTTACTTATATCTGTTTTCATTTGGTTGTGCATATATTTTTGGTATATAATGTGCACCTAGTATTTTTAAAAAATAAATATTAAATAAATTGTTAATATTTAGTACTTGTAAATGTGATTTAAGCCTCAAGCCCCAATTCACAAAGAGGCTTGTGTTTTACATAAATAAATCACAAATCACTTTGATTTGTGAATTAATTCACTTTAAAAATAAAGTGCAATTGTGAATTGCCACAAAAAAATTATTGTTTAATTTGTGAATTGTGATTTAATTCCTTTAATTCGTGATTTTTCCAACTCTGCGTGATATGTATACTATTTTTTCTGAAATCGTTTAATTTAATCAATATTTAATGACAAATAATTAAAAATGTTTAAATTTTTTGATATAAATTAACTGATAGCGGACTACGTATCCAAGGTTACAAAAAAACATTCAGGTAAAAATTTTCAGACTGTTTTGTACTTTACCGGACTGTGATTTTCGTAGTAGCCTTGGATACGTACTTTATTTGACTGCTTTTGTAAAAATCTACTTTCTATACTAAAATTGGTCAGGAGAGTGGACACTTTCCTGTCGGTTTCAGAAAAAATAGTTTTCCTCAAATCTAAGAATTTATAAATCTGGATTTTGGATATAAGAGGTTATATTATTCTTAACCGTAGATTTGTCAAATTGACGTTTTATTTTAAAACAATTTTAATATAAACATGAAATCAACTGAAAACAATTCAAAACATATATCCTCAATCCTTTAATACTTAAATCAATTTAAGAAATTTCTCTAACTTGTCTACAAATTGATATAATTGTATAAATAAACAGTTTCATGCGTAACGTCAAAAGTGATTGTTAGCTTTGAAACTTTTCGGCTTACTCGTACATAGCAACGCGTGCATTTATTGATCATGAAAATTTGCAAGGTTTGTAATTGATTTCACACAAACTGTAATTTCAACAAATCTGAAATACCCTAAAGAGAATGGTTTTGAAGATTCTTTATATTCTAGAAAAAAATAACAACAATGGCACAAACCGTGTAAGCTGTAGGTCCGCGAATATTTTAGTTACTAGACTGAACAGTCCGCGATAGCGATTATGTAAATATTTTCAATATTAAAATTTAAATTTTGTACTATTTTTGGGCAATACGTACATATATTTTATTGAAGAAAATTATAAACCGGCCTTTTTATTTCCATAACTGACTAGATTGAAAAAATCATGTGCGTTATTATAGTAATAGAACCGCAGGATGGTTACTCCCTTTATACGTACAACTTCCGAAGAAAATATTCAGTTCTAGAAATTTGATATTTAGGTACCTACTGAAAGAAAGACATTATTTTTAGTTCAGAAAATATTGAGGGGAAGGGAGGCACATAAAATATTTGAAGCGCAAATGGGGTCTCAAGGTTAAACATTTTGTAAATATTTTTCAATATTTTACGAACCGTGTATGGATGTAAATTGCTACTAGGATTATCTGTTACACTTAATGAACCATGTAATTTATTATCAATTTATTCATTATTACTTTCATTTCCATTATTATTTTATTTACACTTTTTATACAATTTAGCAACACTTGCCGTTTCATTAAATTGCTTCAATAAGCTGAGTATTGACATTATACTGGAGATTGGTCAATCATGATAAAAAGCGCTAAACAAATCATTATCTGATTGAAGGAATTTCCACAAAAATGCAATTTTAGACGATGAATCCTTGACAGCGATATTATTAATAGGAATGTGTCTCCTAATAAATAAAAACAAACTAAACATCGCCAATTTCATTGCATTCTGAAATAAACTAGCATCGAAATGTGATTGATTTTAAATTTTTTATTTTGTACTTTTTGATTCAGTACAAGTTTAATATTCACAAATTTTGTAAGGATCGAGTCACTTCTATGAAAGACCTAGGAATTTATTTTGAAAGTAATTTTTTATTTAATTATCATATTGAGCGAATATTAGCTGATGCTTGTAAAACCATGGGATTTATATTTCGCATAACTCATAACTTCCGTAACGTAAGTAGTTTGCAGTCTTTGTTCATATCGTTTGTACGAAGCAAACTTGAATATGGTTGCATTATTTGGAATCCATACTATTTGTATCAAATAAATTTAATTGAGAATGTACAAAAAAAATTCTGTAAAGTGTGCCACTTTAGAATAAATCATCAATGGCCTAGTAACATTGAATATAAAGATCTGTTACTTCAATTTCAACTTGTCTCATTACAAACACGTCGCATAAGGCAACAAGTTACTTTATTATATAAGATTGTAAATAATTTGATTGATGATATATCTCTTGTACAATGTTTAAACTTCTATGTCAGACCTTGTAATACACGAAATACAACTGCATTTCAGTGTAACTTTTCACGAACAAATTTTCACTACAATTCGCCTATAAATTCAATGTGTCGGGTATTTAACACTATTTGCGATAAACTTGATTTTGCCGATAGTTCTACTGCATTTATGAATAAGCTTGATGATATTATGATAAGTTATAGTAGCTTAAGTTAATTAAATCATTTTTGATGTGTCTTTAATATGTAGTTTCCTATATGAGTTTATATATATATATTTTTTTTAATTTGTCATTTCTTTGTATAAATTATATGTAATATTATTCTGTAATTGGGATATATATCTTGTAGAATAATAATCATAAATAAATAAATAAATAAAGTAATGTATTTAAATTACATGATTGAAAGTGTACACAAAAATTTTGTAATTCAGCGACTGTAATTTTATAAAAGCGAATGTTAATATTAGTTCAGTGTTGAAGGAGTTCTGGGTCAGTTTATGTTTGTGTTAGAATATGGGTGTTTATGCTCAAAGATCTTTATTTGGTACCATTGGTTTTCCTAGACCTATCGTGACTATTAAATTTTCCCATATTTTGTTATTAAATTGATGGCAATTTTGAGGGTCATGCTTGTTGGGCTCTCTTTAATGACGTTCACCCTAATAATAATGGGGCACATACATGGGCGTCCGCAGGAGGGGCAATTGGATTTTAACTAGGGTGATGACCACGACTCTCGAACATAGGACTTTAACATATAAAACTAGAATTTAAAAGTTTTAGTGCATAAAATTCTGCATCTGAACCAATAAACAAAATTAATTTTGCATACTTTGTAACGACACAAATTAGATTTGAAAATGAGGAAAATTGCCTCAAAACTATCGATAGGCATGGAATTGAAACCAAATTAAACAAATGTTTAACGTTTTATTACAACTGTTATTGTTGCAACAATAATAAACACAGAAAGCTAGGTCTGATATGGAATTGTTCTAATTGCGAAAGTATTTACAGCGATATTACTAGCTTAAAAACACTAATTATTGATCTTCAAAATGACGTATTGTCTTTAAAAAAACAATGCGAGGAGTCGTTTCCTATTAAGCAGTCATCTCGATTAATGATTGAGACAATTATTAATGAAGTATACGAACGTGAAAAACGATATCGGAACTTCATGAATTTCAAGTTTAGTGAAAATAGCGCCTCTAAACAGCAATAGTTTACTGAGGACTCAAACTTGATCAAAGAACTACTGGCCGACTGTGAACTGGAAATTTATTCTTCTAATTTAAATCATATTCGTCTTGGTCGGTTTGACCCCACTAAAACTGTTCCGCGCCCCATTAAAGTGCAACTAGCTTCTTCGGAAATTATTTCCAAAGTTTTAACAAATTTAAATCAGTGAAATCTAATGACAAATGAAGAAATATTTCAGTCTCAAGAGATAGACCACGTATGCAAATAGATTATTTCCAATCTATGAAAAAGGAGTTAAATGAACGTAGTGCTAAAGGAGAAAATAACTTAGAATCAAATATGTTAACAATACTCCTAAAATTGTGTCAGAAAACTAATTTGTCCCAATAGCAATCCAATTAATCTTAATTTCTATTATCAAACTCAAAACTATTTCCATCTAATTATAATGTTGTTCGACACGATCGAAACATTGTTGATGTCAATAAATCTAAAGGTGGTGGAGTTCTAATTACATTCGCCAATTTCATAAACACAGAACCGACAAACATTTTCACCAATTAAAAAAATTACCCCTGTGGCTCCCCCACCACTAACAACTTTGGGGGCTGTAATTTGACGACTGGTAACTGCACTTCACGCGCATAAATATATAACTTACCGAGATCTGCTTCGGCAGAGTGCCACACCCAATAATGGGAAAAAGGCGTGATGATATATTTATTTATATTTATTTTATTTTACGAGTGATATATGCAATTCTGCTAGCAAAACTCTCTGCTTTATCATTCGTATTAATAAACCCTTCATTGATATTTCAACAATAAAAATGTTATACTGTGCTTTAGTTTTGTCCAAATTGGAATATGTACTCCTTATTTGGTATCCCTCACACAAGTATCAGTAATCAGCTCTCAATCGTACGCACCGCCGTTTCCTAAAATGTCTGTCTTTCAGAATGGATGGCAAATACCCTAAACGTGGTATTGATAATAACATCTTGCTGCAACGTCGCCATATACCTTGTTTAACTACCAGAAGAAAAATACAGACTTCTGGTAGGTAACATTTAGTGTGTTAAATAGAATTTAATAATTTATTAGGTAGCGAACATGATATAGCTTTACAGTTTGTCGTTTATCACGTGATCACAACAATTGCTTATGTGAATCAAACAAAATACGCAAACATGTCTGAGTCTGAACACATAAGAATAGAAAGTCGTATCTTGTGTTAAATTAATTTCTATACTTAAAATAAACGATAAAAAGATAAGATATATTTATTAACCAAACAATAAACGTTAAACATCTAAACATGTGTTGACTGAATAACAAATGTGGTGCTCAGCAGGGAGAAGTGCTGAAAGAAGAAAGCTCTTTTTACAAATTTGTTGTGTTTCACACAAAACTGTGTGGAGCTGGGTCTGTTACATGTGACGTTCAAATTATAAGTACTCCCATTACATACTGTATAATATTAGTATGATTTATATATCAATATTATATTCTTAAATATGTTCGTAATATATTTACTTATTTTGTGAATAATTCATAGAATAATTAAATTTTCCAAGATTTTCATAATTTTGTTTAATAAATAAGAAAAATAGGAAAAAAATTTCCATCACTTGTCTCGTAATTCCACAGAGGTTTTTACAGCACGTTTGCATCAACTTCTCAGGTCATCAACAAACGGCTGGTCAGTTCAGCTTTAACCATAGACGTACGTTTCGTCCTTCTGGACTCATCAGTATGGTGCGATCATATATCCAACTAGATCAACTAGGATCTAGAGGATTGTGATACCGACTTAGCTGAACTGACTGATGTTAACCTATCTACAACGGTAACATGACATGAGAGCTATGGAGCCACTCGTGGTGCCATCTACCGACAAAATCGCAAACTGCTTGACAGCCATTGAAATAAAACAAAAGACAAAATGTCTATTGCGATGTGGAATTGAGTCTTAATAAATAAGAAAAAAAGGAAAAAAATTTCCATCACTTGTCTCATAATTCCACAGAGGTTTTTACAGCACGTTTGCATCAACTTCTCAGGTCATCAACAAACGGCTGGTCAGTTCAGCTTTAACCATAGACGTACGTTTCGTCCTTCTGGACTCATCAGTATGGTGCGATCATATATCCAACTAGATCAACTAGGATCTAGAGGATTGTGATACCGACTTAGCTGAACTGACTGATGTTAACCTATCTACAACGGTAACATGACATGAGAGCTATGGAGCCACTCGTGGTGCCATCTACCGACAAAATCGCAAACTGCTTGACAGCTATTGAAATAAAACAAAAGACAAAATGTCTATTGCGATGTGGAATTGAGTCTTAATAAATAAGAAAAATAGGAAAAAAATTTCCATCACTTGTCTCGTAATTCCACAGAGATTTTTACAGCACGTTTGCATCAACAAACGGCTGGTCAGTTCAGCTTTAACCATAGACGTACGTTTCGTCCTTCTGGACTCATCAGTATGGTGCGATCATATATCCAACTAGATCAACTAGGATCTAGAGGATTGTGATACCGACTTAGCTGAACTGACTGATGTTAACCTATCTACAACGGTAACATGACATGAGAGCTATGGAGCCACTCGTGGTGCCATCTACCGACAAAATCGCAAACTGCTTGACAGCCATTGAAATAAAACAAAAGACAAAATGTCTATTGCGATGTGGAATTGAGTCTTAATAAATAAGAAAAATAGGAAAAAAATTTCCATCACTTGTCTCGTAATTCCACAGAGGTTTTTACAGCACGTTTGCATCAACTTCTCAGGTCATCAACAAACGGCTGGTCAGTTCAGCTTTAACCATAGACGTACGTTTCGTCCTTCTGGACTCATCAGTATGGTGCGATCATATATCCAACTAGATCAACTAGGATCTAGAGGATTGTGATACCGACTTAGCTGAACTGACTGATGTTAACCTATCTACAACGGTAACATGACATGAGAGCTATGGAGCCACTCGTGGTGCCATCTACCGACAAAATCGCAAACTGCTTGACAGCTATTGAAATAAAACAAAAGACAAAATGTCTATTGCGATGTGGAATTGAGTCTTAATAAATAAGAAAAATAGGAAAAAAATTTCCATCACTTGTCTCGTAATTCCACAGAGGTTTTTACAGCACGTTTGCATCAACTTCTCAGGTCATCAACAAACGGCTGGTCAGTTCAGCTTTAACCATAGACGTACGTTTCGTCCTTCTGGACTCATCAGTATGGTGCGATCATATATCCAACTAGATCAACTAGGATCTAGAGGATTGTGATACCGACTTAGCTGAACTGACTGATGTTAACCTATCTACAACGGTAACATGACATGAGAGCTATGGAGCCACTCGTGGTGCCATCTACCGACAAAATCGCAAACTGCTTGACAGCCATTGAAATAAAACAAAAGACAAAATGTCTATTGCGATGTGGAATTGAGTCTTAATAAATAAGAAAAAAAGGAAAAAAATTTCCATCACTTGTCTCATAATTCCACAGAGGTTTTTACAGCACGTTTGCATCAACTTCTCAGGTCATCAACAAACGGCTGGTCAGTTCAGCTTTAACCATAGACGTACGTTTCGTCCTTCTGGACTCATCAGTATGGTGCGATCATATATCCAACTAGATCAACTAGGATCTAGAGGATTGTGATACCGACTTAGCTGAACTGACTGATGTTAACCTATCTACAACGGTAACATGACATGAGAGCTATGGAGCCACTCGTGGTGCCATCTACCGACAAAATCGCAAACTGCTTGACAGCTATTGAAATAAAACAAAAGACAAAATGTCTATTGCGATGTGGAATTGAGTCTTAATAAATAAGAAAAATAGGAAAAAAATTTCCATCACTTGTCTCGTAATTCCACAGAGGTTTTTACAGCACGTTTGCATCAACTTCTCAGGTCATCAACAAACGGCTGGTCAGTTCAGCTTTAACCATAGACGTACGTTTCGTCCTTCTGGACTCATCAGTATGGTGCGATCATATATCCAACTAGAGCAACTAGGATCTAGAGGATTGTGATACCGACTTAGCTGAACTGACTGATGTTAACCTATCTACAACGGTAACATGACATGAGAGCTATGGAGCCACTCGTGGTGCCATCTACCGACAAAATCGCAAACTGCTTGACAGCTATTGAAATAAAACAAAAGACAAAATGTCTATTGCGATGTGGAATTGAGTCTTAATAAATAAGAAAAATAGGAAAAAAATTTCCATCACTTGTCTCGTAATTCCACAGAGGTTTTTACAGCACGTTTGCATCAACTTCTCAGGTCATCAACAAACGGCTGGTCAGTTCAGCTTTAACCATAGACGTACGTTTCGTCCTTCTGGACTCATCAGTATGGTGCGATCATATATCCAACTAGATCAACTAGGATCTAGAGGCTGAACTGACCAGCCGTTTGTTGATGACCTGAGAAGTTGATGCAAACGTGCTGTAAAAACCTCTGTGGAATTACGAGACAAGTCATCAACAAACGGCTGGTCAGTTCAGCTTTAACCATAGACGTACGTTTCGTCCTTCTGGACTCATCAGTATGGTGCGATCATATATCCAACTAGATCAACTAGGATCTAGAAGCTGAACTGACCAGCCGTTTGTTGATGACCTGAGAAGTTGATGCAAACGTGCTGTAAAAACCTCTGTGGAATTACGAGACAAGTGATGGAAATTTTTTTCCTATTTTTCTTATTTATTAAGACTCAATTCCACATCGCAATAGACATTTTGTCTTTTGTTTTATAATTTTGTTTTTATTTTTCGTACAAAATATTCGATTTATTAATGTTTTCAGGAAAGCTGTGTATATCAAAAAATGTCTGAGTAATTCGGTTTCTACCTGAATCTGTGGACCCCATTATAGTAATGTTCCTGTTATGTAGAATAGCGAATAAATAAAGCTGTTTAATAAATTAAACTAACCGATACGGATTTCATACGGCAACAATAATTGCATTAAAATAACAATACTTGAAAAGCAGCATTCAAAAACACATTAAATAAATTTTAAGCTCGACATAAAGCTATATTAGCTGTATATTATTTTATTACTATCATGAATTCATCAAAAACAGCTACACGTATTATCATAGAATTTGCAGCATATTTTGTAGGATGCTGTTTTTTTTCATTTAATGTCAAAAGGGTAAATGGAGAATTCAAAATTTTAGAAAGGAAGAGAACTTACATTAGTTATATTCAGATATTTGGTAAGCATAATATTCTTTTGTATTAGTTTATTATTATTTTATATATTGATTTTATATAACTACGTAGTATATAAAATCAACGCTATACAGGAACATTTTCAAATAAATTTTGTAGAGAGTTTAATTCTGTATTAAAATTAGTTTACATATTTCATGTTACTTATTTTATTACTGTTAATATAAACATGTTGGTATATAATGAGTGCAAGATTGTGAAATGTGTAGAATTTTGTTATAAGAGATGGTATATGTCAGTTGAGATATGTTAAGCTTAGAAAATATGTTAGAATAGGAATGTTTAGGCGATAGTTAATTACGGAATGAAATTAATAAATATATTGGAAATGTTTCAAGTGTTCATTTTTTTTCGTTTTATTGGCCTTAACATGAATTTAATAGTTATCAATATATATATATATATACATATATATATATATATATATATATATATATATATATATATATATATATATATATATATATATATATATATATATATATATATATATATATATATAAGTTATGTTTCTTGATTTAGAAACGTAAATAAAAATAAATTTTTATTTGTTATCTTGAAGTACAAAGTTTTATTCAGATTTAGATGTGATCAGTACAAGAGACAGTTCTTAACTAACTATGTTCAATGTTAAAGTTTACAAGTTCAGTATTAAGGTAGTTTAATGTTACAATGTGGGAAATGAAATAATATAGCTTAAATAATAATATGATACTGCGGCGTCAGCGTCTGGGTGGAAGCGCGTGGCCTTTTAGTGTATTTGGCAGGAATGGTGGATTCTAACTCCTCCCTCCTTAAATTTGGGCTTCATCGGATAGTTTCGGGGTGGACTGCTCGACTGAAGACCTTGGTTGTGGGCCTTGGTTGGACTTAGACTTTCGGATCTTTTTCTGCAAATAAACTACGAACAGGCTAATACTAGTAATGATTAGCAAAACATATAAAATAATAATAGGGTAGTTTATGTTGCTGGTAACTTCGTCTTGAGTGATGTCTTCATATTTGTTGATTGGTAGTTTCAATTCTTGAATTGTATTTAAATCGATTGTTATTTTTGGTACGTGTGACATGTTGAGCTGAATATCATAGTTTTCGAGGATGATCGGCTTGCCATAAGTTTCGTTGTTGAATGTTAATTTTTGATTTTGAAATTCTAATTTGCAATCGTCTTCTTGAATGAGGAATATTCCTTGTAAATGTTTAACTTCATCGCCTTGTTTACAATACGCGTTGATGGTTCCGGATGTCGGGAATACGGCTACGAATTGGTTTGCTTCTTCTAAAACTTCAATATGATTTCTTTTTATATTAATTTTAATATATTGACAGTTTTTGTTGTCGTTTTTCAAAATAATGTTTCTTTCGCAAGAGTCATCTGGTACTTCATTGATATTATTGGGACACTGATAATTGTTGTTCCCTTTTGTACATAAGTCGTTCAGAGATTTTATATGACCGTTTTCTGATTTTAAGAAATAGTTTTTATTTGGAATTATTGTTACAAATTCAGATTGATATTTTGTGGGGATAGGTAAAATATGAAATAAATTGAATTCTGTTTCGTAGTTAATAGGAATTTCGATAAAATAATTGATTTTATCTGATTCGATTTTACAGTTTACGGTTCATTTTCTCTAATTCGGGCATATTTTTAGGAATTGGTTCAAGGGGTAGTTCATTATTATAAAATTTATAAATTTTGTTTAACTCTACAAAAAGATCGTGAGTTTTAATTATACTAGGGTGCATAACGTGGAGTTTGCAAAAAGTTAGTGAATTTTCTATATCTTGTAACACATTTAAAGTCATCGTGAATAGCGTGTTGAATTGAGTATAAATGTCGTGGATAAATAGTTTATTTTGATTAAGGGCTCCACTGACAACGATATGCAATAGTTGCTCGATTTTTGATTTGAGAATGTTTTCATTTTGTTTAATTGTCTCTAGGATTTTGTTAAACTGCTCTGTCAACTTTTGATTGACTGAATATTGTTGCTTTAATTGGTTGTTTATTTTTTGTTGATTATTTTGTAAATGATCTAGAATTTTTGAATAACATTTTTCGTCTTCAGCATCTAAGTTACCGGTTACTGCTTTTATTATAGATCCTAGTCCGTTTATTAAACCTCGTTTGTAACGTGAGTTTTCGGGGTTAAGAATTAAATGATTGATTTTGTCATCAATTGAATTTTGGATAAATTTTATAATTTTATCGTTATTTTCGAACTCATTCTTTGTGTCATTTGTGATTGTTTGTTTAAGTTGATTGTAGTGTGTATTCAAACTATGATATTGTTTGAAGAGTATTTGTAAATCATAATAATGAAGGAATGTGTGTTTAGTCTTTTGTAATTTGGCTGGTCCCAAATTGAGTGTCAGTAATCCAGGGTTGTGTGTAATGTCTTTTATGTTTAGTCCGACGGTGGTCGTGACGTAGAAGGACCTGGAAAATTAGGGTCTTTATTTATTTTTCTTGGTCTCTTTATATTAGATAAGTGTATTTTGGGTTGCTTTTTGTCTTTGGGATCTGTTACAATTTTTGCAGTTTTTAGATCTTTATTAATTCTTTGTTTATTTTCGATATTAGGTACGTCGTTATCAGGCGGTTTATTAGTGAGGTTTGGTGAATTTTGAAAAGAATTTTCAGTGGATGGTGGAATGCGACTTAAGGCATCTGCGTTAGTATTCAGTTTACTTTTTTTATAAACGATCTCGTAATCGTATTCTTCTAATCTCAAGCGCCATCGAACTAATTTTGAATTTGGTTCCTTAAGTGAAAATAACCATTGTAGTGGTTTATGGTCTGTTATAACTTTAAACTTTCTACCAAATAGGTAAGGCCTGAAATATTTGGTTGCCCAAACTATAGCAAGTAATTCCTTTTCGATAGTCGAATAATTTTGTTCTGATTCGTTAAGAGTTCTACTGGCATATGAGATAGGCAAATCTGAGCCGATAGGTCCTTGTGATAACACAGCACCGATGGCATAATTACTAGCATCCGTCGTAAGGTTAAAGGGTTTAGTGAAATCTGGGTATTGGATGATCGGTTCATTAACAAGTAGATTTTTGCATGTGTCGAAACATGCAACATACTCGGGGTCTTTAATATTTATTTCGGCTCCTTTTTTGAGGCATTTAGTGAGGGGTTTAGTGATTTTGGCGAAATTTTGAATAAATTTTCGGTAATAGCCTAATAAACCAAGGAAACCTTTAATTTGTTTTGTAGTTCTGGGTATCGGGTAATTTTTTATTGCCAAAATTTTGTCTGGGTTAGGCTTGACGCCTTCAGGGGTGACTACGTGACCTAAGTACGCTACTTCCTTGCACAGGAATTCTGACTTGTCAACTTGAATCTTTAAGTTAGCCTTTCTGAGTCTATCAAATACTGCTCGCAAGCTTTCAAGGTGTTCTTGCAGGCTCGTACTAAAGATAATTACGTCGTCGAGATAAACGAGACAGATGTTATTTAATAAATTTCTTAACACGTTATCCATCACACGTTGGAAGGTGGCGGGCGCGTTTTTTAATTCAAACGGCATTCGTAGGTATTCATAATGTCCGTTTTCGGTGGAAAAGGCAGTTTTTTGTACGTCATCGTTATGCATTTCAATCTGGTGGAAACCAGAGGCCAAATCTAAAGTCGTAAAATATTGGCATTTACCGAGTTTGTCTAAAAGTGTAGTTATATTGGGAATAGGGTACTTATCGTCAACAGTTTTTTCGTTGAGCTTGCGATAGTCAATGACCATTCGCCATTTTTTCTTCCCGGACGCGTCTAATTTGTTGGGAACGATCCACACGGGGGAGGACCAGGGTGAATGTGAAGGTCTTATAATATTCTGTTTTAACATTTTGTCTATTTGGTCTTTTACCTCTTGTCTGTGTATTTCGGGGTATCTGTATGTTTTAGTGTAAATGGGTAGTTCGTCCTTAGTCCGTATGTGGTGTTTAACGTTGTTAGTGAATGATAAAGAATCGTTTTCAGTGTGAAATACGTCAGCATGTTCTTTGATTAATTTAGTGACGGCAGATTTCTCTTCCGAGTTCATATGTTCTGTTCTGATTAGTGATATGTCAAAAGGAGTTTTTGAATTTTGATAATTAAAATTTAAATTATTAATTTCGAATTGTTCTAATGGTTCGATTAGAATATTATTATCTATAGTATTTATAATTGACTCTGATTCATTCGGATTTATTACTGGGTAATAAAAGGAATTATTAACAATTTTTGCAATACCTTCTGGTATTATAATGTCAGAAATTTGTGAATTTGGAATAAATACTTCTCCATTGTCAATGCAATTAGTATGAAACTTTATAATTTTCTCGGATTGTGGTTCTACGCTCACGTAGTGTGGACGCGGCTTTAGCTGATGGTAGTGAATTTTTATCTCGCATGCTGGGGTCGTTATCTTATCATTTACTAGGTCAATGTTTGCTTCTATTGTCTTAAGATTGTCAAGTCCTAATAAAATGTCAAATTGATCATGAAAGTTGAACAGGTGATATTTAAGCATTATATTTTGTTTTTCGAATAATTTTGAACAGGGTAGAATTAAACTAAAATTTTCGGTAGACGTACCATGTGCGGTACTGATTTTAAAAGGATCATTTTTAATTTTGTTCTTAAAGAATTTATATGCGATATTAGGTTTGATAAAGGATCGTGTACTGCCTGTATCAAGCAAAACTTTTAAATTGTATTCAGGGTAAATAATAAACGGCAATTCGCTGAGGTTGTTAGTTAAGTTCATTAGTTCGAAATCGTTTCCGGGGCTGGTAGTTCTAAAAAATGATTCGAGATTGGTTCTTGTTCAATTTCGTGATTGTCATAATCTGAGTCGGGTTCATAAATAAAAGGGTTATTTTCATCGTAATGTGACTCGTCGTTGTACTCCGTAATTTCTGTATTATGCAATTCTTCGTTCGGTCTTATTTGTGTCTGTTGAAATGGTCGTGTGTATTGTTGTGTTCTGGGTTGATTATTGTAATTTGATTGGCCTGGTCTGGGCGTGAATGACTGTCTAGTACTAGTGCTCATTGGGGTACGTTTTGGGAACCGTGCATGAGGATTTGGTTTAAAGACATTTTGTATAGGCGTCTGAGTTTGATTAAAAGGTTTATTTATTGGATTGTGAAAATATTGCTTAGGTCGATATGTTGATTGCGGTGTGGGTGTGTATCTGAGTTGTGGTTGTTGGTGTCTGTTTATATGTGGTGGAATGAATTGTTTAGGTTTTTGTGGAAATTTTGATTGTTTTTGGTTAATAGTGTCGATCTGGAAGTCATTAGTGAGCATGTTAAGTGCGCTATTTAAATCCAGTGGTTGTTTTGTCCGCATTAAAGTACCAATCGGTTCTTTTAATCCGCGTAATAAATTTCTGAGAGCCTGATTTTTAAAGAATTGATTTAAAACTATTGCTTCATTTTCGTTATCAGCATCAGTGTGATTTATTATGTACGATGTTATAAAATTGAGTACGTCCTGTACTCTGTTATAAAAGTCATAGGCAGATTCATTCTGACTTTGCTTTAGTTCGGTTAACTCAATGTTTAGGGTATATAAATCCCTTTTGTCTGAATAAGTGTTGAACAGAGCGGCTTTAACGTCTGCTCATGTATTTACAGTGCAACTAGCAATATTAGTTGCTGCTTCGCCTTTAATTTTAGACATTATACTCGACATCAAATATTCGTTTTGAAAATCATTCGTGTCGGTTGTATTGTAAAATTTGGTTACTAACTTTTCACATACTTGCACGAAGCGGGGCAAGAGTTTGTTATCACCATAAAATTCTGGGATCATGTCCAGATATTCTCGTTTTAAAACGGGAGTAGTCATTTTAATTAAGTTTAATTGACTGATTTGATTTATAAGAGTTAAATCTATAGGATCACTATTTATAGTGTAATTTAATTGTGAGTCAGAGGAACTATCTGAATCTGTATCTGATTCGGTATCTAGATTTATTGAATGATTATCTCTGAATGACATAGGTACTTACAAGAACATGAAGATCAGTTGGTCCATCGGTCGATCTGCGGCGATTCGCTGATGATGAAGTGGACGGCAATTGCAGAGCTCTGTGTTCAGCAGGGCCTGGACAATAGAGTACGATGTTCGCTCGGCCTCTAGTTGTCTTCTTACACGTGCACTGGTTGATGATGGAGCACAAATCTTCTATGTTGTTCGTTGTTTAATAAATCGTTAAAACGAACCGAAATTACTAATATTTCGTTTAAACAATCCTACCATTGACTGCGCCAGTTATGTTTCTTGATTTAGAAACGTAAATAAAAATAAATTTTTATTTGTTATCTTGAAGTACAAAGTTTTATTCAGATTTAGATGTGATCAGTACAAGAGACAGTTCTTAACTAACTATGCTCAATGTTAAAGTTTACAAGTTCAGTATTAAGGTAGTTTAATGTTACAATGTGGGAAATGAAATAATATAGCTTAAATAATAATATGATACTGCGGCGTCAGCGTCTGGGTGGAAGCGCGTGGCCTTTTAGTGTATTTGGCAGGAATGGTGGATTCTAACTCCTCCCTCCTTAAATTTGGGCTTCATCGGATAGTTTCGGGGTGGACTGCTCGACTGAAGACCTTGGTTGTGGCCTTGGTTGGACTTAGACTTTCGGATCTTTTTCTGCAAATAAACTACGAACAGGCTAATACTAGTAATGATTAGCAAAACATATAAAATAATAATAGGGTAGTTTATGTTGCTGGTAACTTCGTCTTGAGTGATGTCTTCATATTTGTTGATTGGTAGTTTCAATTCTTGAATTGTATTTAAATCGATTGTTATTTTTGGTACGTGTGACATGTTGAGCTGAATATCATAGTTTTCGAGGATGATCGGCTTGCCATAAGTTTCGTTGTTGAATGTTAATTTTTGATTTTGAAATTCTAATTTGCAATCGTCTTCTTGAATGAGGAATATTCCTTGTAAATGTTTAACTTCATCGCCTTGTTTACAATACGCGTTGATGGTTCCGGATGTCGGGAATACGGCTACGAATTGGTTTGCTTCTTCTAAAACTTCAATATGATTTCTTTTTATATTAATTTTAATATATTGACAGTTTTTGTTGTCGTTTTTCAAAATAATGTTTCTTTCGCAAGAGTCATCTGGTACTTCATTGATATTATTGGGACACTGATAATTGTTGTTCCCTTTTGTACATAAGTCGTTCAGAGATTTTATATGACCGTTTTCTGATTTTAAGAAATAGTTTTTATTTGGAATTATTGTTACAAATTCAGATTGATATTTTGTGGGGATAGGTAAAATATGAAATAAATTGAATTCTGTTTCGTAGTTAATAGGAATTTCGATAAAATAATTGATTTTATCTGATTCGATTTTACAGTTTACGGTTCATTTTCTCTAATTCGGGCATATTTTTAGGAATTGGTTCAAGGGGTAGTTCATTATTATAAAATTTATAAATTTTGTTTAACTCTACAAAAAGATCGTGAGTTTTAATTATACTAGGGTGCATAACGTGGAGTTTGCAAAAAGTTAGTGAATTTTCTATATCTTGTAACACATTTAAAGTCATCGTGAATAGCGTGTTGAATTGAGTATAAATGTCGTGGATAAATAGTTTATTTTGATTAAGGGCTCCACTGACAACGATATGCAATAGTTGCTCGATTTTTGATTTGAGAATGTTTTCATTTTGTTTAATTGTCTCTAGGATTTTGTTAAACTGCTCTGTCAACTTTTGATTGACTGAATATTGTTGCTTTAATTGGTTGTTTATTTTTTGTTGATTATTTTGTAAATGATCTAGAATTTTTGAATAACATTTTTCGTCTTCAGCATCTAAGTTACCGGTTACTGCTTTTATTATAGATCCTAGTCCGTTTATTAAACCTCGTTTGTAACGTGAGTTTTCGGGGTTAAGAATTAAATGATTGATTTTGTCATCAATTGAATTTTGGATAAATTTTATAATTTTATCGTTATTTTCGAACTCATTCTTTGTGTCATTTGTGATTGTTTGTTTAAGTTGATTGTAGTGTGTATTCAAACTATGATATTGTTTGAAGAGTATTTGTAAATCATAATAATGAAGGAATGTGTGTTTAGTCTTTTGTAATTTGGCTGGTCCCAAATTGAGTGTCAGTAATCCAGGGTTGTGTGTAATGTCTTTTATGTTTAGTCCGACGGTGGTCGTGACGTAGAAGGACCTGGAAAATTAGGGTCTTTATTTATTTTTTTTGGTCTCTTTATATTAGATAAGTGTATTTTGGGTTGCTTTTTGTCTTTGGGATCTGTTACAATTTTTGCAGTTTTTAGATCTTTATTAATTCTTTGTTTATTTTCGATATTAGGTACGTCGTTATCAGGCGGTTTATTAGTGAGGTTTGGTGAATTTTGAAAAGAATTTTCAGTGGATGGTGGAATGCGACTTAAGGCATCTGCGTTAGTATTCAGTTTACTTTTTTTATAAATATATATATATATATATATATATATATATATATATATATATATATATATATATTATTTGTGCAGACGGACACACATGACAAAACTATGTACATAATATACACTAATAAATTGTATCTTACACAAGTAATATTTCATTTTAATCTGTTCATATAATGAATGCATCTCGAAGCACGGCAAATATGAAAATATTTTATGCGCAACGTACGAACTTGTTTTTTACGGTAATCTCCGGACAAATGTAAATTTATATTAGTTACTTTTCGGTCATGACACGATAACAAGTCATCAATGTATGACAAATTAGAATTAGTTACTGTATTGTCACCTATCGATGATATGAAAAAACGGGAAATAAAACGTGTATATACAAATTTAAAAAAAAAAAAAATTCCCAAGAAAAAAAATTTCTATATACCGTTTCTCGATACATACAAAACTGAAATCTGGGGAAAAAAGTTTTTAATTTTTATTTTAATACTAACATATTAAATGGTAAAATGTTTTATGTTGAATACATAGATCTTATTTATTATTAATCTAGTTATAAGTTATAATATATATATTTCTAAATATTTTGCAATAATGGCACCTATAGCCATAAACTAAATTATTTTTTAACTCATAAATATTTTGTATATACCGCGATATAGAAAGTTATTTTCTTATTTATAATTTATATATATATATATATATATATATTTTAATTTTTTCTATATAATATTTAAGGAATAAATGAACTACTTTACTAGTTAAATATATAATTTACGTCGTTGCATACAGAATATTTTCGTATTAAAAATTCATATACTTCATGATTTTTACTATATAGCACTAAAGGGACATATCACAATAAAATGACTTGTTTACTTATTAAGAAATATGTTATTTACACCACTGTATAGAGTATTTTTTCTTATTTAAAAATCATATATTCTGTGATTTTTTCTATGAAGCATTAAAGGGACCTACCACA